>JANTBZ010049075.1:0-10666 GCA_024741255.1 Exechia fusca | reverse complement strand
GTGATTTTGTGAATTTTCTGCGGTTTTACTTTCAGTATACAGTATACATACCAGGAGTATAAACATTAACATGTCAAAATCAGATCATGTTCAATAAACCATACTCATTGTGTTCGGATTCAAATGGCCCACACTCTATACCTACGTCTTAAGCTTCTCCAGATTAACCTCGATCCTGCGCTCCACTGCTGTTGTCGGCGCGTCTTTTGGACAATCGAATCCCATATCATCGTTAACGTCCACAGCGGCGGCACCACATCGCCGCTCGTCTGCGGCATCAGTTTGCCAGTCGGAACACAGATGATCATCTGCCGGAGCCCGCTGCCCCTCGTCTCCGGCGACGTCTGCTGCTGCTGCTCCTGCTGCAGAGCGTTGCTGCACATCCTCCAGCAGTCGCTCGCACAGCTCCCCGATCTGCTGCTCGAGGGCATCGCGCACGCACGCCATCAAGCGGCCCAGCAGCTGGTCGCCCAAAATCGGCGCTGCCGCCGCCAACGACGCGCGAATGTCGCGCTCCAGTTGGCGCTCGCATTCGCCGGCGAAGCCGTGCAGTCGCTGGACGAACAGCCCGCGCAGCCGCCGCATCGACTTGCTTCGGATGCCGTCGGTGGATAATCCGGTGCTGCCATCGTCCCCATCGTTTTCAATCTTGATTGCTTGGATATCATACTGATGCAGCGGCGGCGGCGGCGGCTTCTCGTCGGCGTGGGCGCCAGCGCCAAATTCTTCGTCGTCGTCATCATGCTCGTTTCGGAGCGCCAGCAGACGCTCCTCCAGATTGCTGCCAATGATCGCACGCTGCGATTTGTCGCCGCAGTCGGTTTGCTCTTGGCTTGCCCAGTGGCCGAAAATTTTCCGCCACAGTTCGGTGCTGTGTTGCGGACCGAAGTTGGGCAGGATATCGCCTGCTGATGTCTCGCCGATGGCTTGCTGAGGCATTTCTCGCAGTTTCTTGCAGGCATAGTATTTCAGGTCTGTCCAGGTCTGGAATGAACATTTTTGTTAGTCCAAAACGCACACGCAATCTTTGCTTTAGCGGCTCACTGAAGTTATTGTAAAAGACGAACTCATTCCGGCGACATACCAGACAAAAGTCACAGCCTTCACAATATGGAATTGATATGTCTCTTGACTTTCTGTGCATAAAACGGTACATTTTTGGCTCTAGCAGCTTTGTTATAGGGCCTATCAAAAAATCGATCGTATGGACAGATGAATTACTCACAATTGACAAATAACAGGCAGGCCGAAAAGTCTGTGTCGTTTACTAGAATGACACATTTTCTAGATGAAATTATTTATGAATATTCAACATGGATCTTTCAAATGATCCAAAACAAAAATTGACAACTATATGACTTTTGGTTCGTTATATATTTCATTTTGAATGAAGCTACTTTTGTTATTGCAAGGGATTGGAAAACCTTAATTTTCGTTTCTTTGTAAAACGTTCTTTTCTATCGGCAACTATGGCCAGAGTCGAACCATATCTTCAGAAAATTTTATCTGGGTTTGGCCCCAGCCAAAAAAAATGTTCGTGATTTTTTCCAAAATTCGGTACTGGCTTTTTTGACAACGATGATGATGTGCGTAATAGTCGACCAAATGTGGCAGTTATAGACAGTTATAAAGCAACAGAATAAGGCCGGAAGACCGGAAAGCCCGGTTGCTGAATATCGATGGTATCATCATCATCTACATCCATGAAGGAGTGTTGAGCGGCTGTATTTGAAAATACGAAACTTTTACAGGTTATTTTACTGTTGATAGGCACCAGTAATACATGGGCTAATATGTATCGGGAGAAATAGGGAAGGAACAACATTTTTGATGAAGACAAAATGTATGGTAGACCATAGTCATCTTTCAGCCAGCTAAACTGAATCTCATACTCGTACTGTCATTAGATTAGAAGATATTGCCTTTATTGTAACTCGCGATTCGACATATCCTAACATTTGGTGAAAAAGGTTTTCAAAATCTTATTAAAGCACTGATTTCTGATAGGACAAGAGCCGCTGGAGCCAAAACATGTCTTGAGATATTGTTATCTGAGGTCTGCCCTAGCCGAAATTGAATTTGTCAATTCTGAAAACTATTCTGTTCCTTCCATTTGCACACTAAGGACGAGGCGCGCAATGGACGCCTAAATTTAGCAGTTCTTGACGAGAACATCAATGAGTCCACCAAATAATATCGGAATTCGGAAAGGATGGAACCTGGAGATTGCTGAAACCTTGAGGATATATTTAAAAATTATATACATATCGTGCATACGTTTTTGGCCATGCGAGAGCTCTTTGCAGAGAGAGCGCCGCAAAAACGCAAAAACTCACATTCGACCAAATCGACCAAAAAGCCATAATGAATGAATTGGGCTATGAATTGTGGTCCCATCTATGGTGTTATGCGTATTTGGCACTAAGCGACTCTTTTTTATTTTCGAAATAAAAATGATAGCTCTAGTGAAAGAATGAGGCAGCATAAATCGTTAAAAAAGAGACTTTTGCGAGGGATAGCGATGAATACTTTTTTAACGTGATCAAGATGTTGTAGGACCGCTGATTCGAGGCTAACGAGCTAAAATGAAACTATGTAGAAGATTAAAAGTGTTCATCTAAAATGTTAGTTCTTCCCTATTTCTCCCGATACTTATCAGCCCATGTAATATATCTCGAATCTCACGTACTCGTGATTTGGCTGACCGTATCATACAAAATACTCCAAGTGCTGTTCTCGTCAAACAATAGAATTGTCGTGTTTGAATGACAACGATCTGCGGCACGTGACTGCATTATATTTTATCGCTCTGTCTTTGAAACAGCATTATCATGTGCTCCTGAAGTACCTGCCTGTTGCAACGAGATCCATTCTGCGATGCAATGGCACGAAAGAATGTCGACCACATTTCGTCTTTTCTGAGTGATGTCGGTTTGGTCTGCTCAGCCTGCTCGACACCGCACGACATGATCGCAACAAAATCCACATGTTTATTCTGGGGCGTGTTCGGCACGTGTGGCAAGCTCGCTCGTCACGTCACGCTTTCAATCGGTTCCGAATCTCGAGCACTGCCCAGAAACGATGAGGCGGTCGCCGTGACTGATATTTCAATTAACCGTCAGCGAGAGTTGGAAAGGGGTTCTGAATTTCTGCCAGACTCAAAAATATGCACTGAAGAGACTACTATGTGGATTGTTTTTTCCGGCAAATTTACGAGATTCGATTATTTAAATTTCTCGAATGCCTAACATACTGCGAGTTAGGTTCCTATGTACTATGTACAGTCTTACTTTTAACTCACTTTTAAACAACGACTCGACTACTTCGGTAGATAGATTTACATTAATATTTGGATTGATGAAGCGAGTAACATCAGTTTGTCTCTACAGAACAAATCCAATATCAGGATAATGAATAATGGCCTTTTATAGCGATTCTTCTAGAACTGTTGTACTCTGTTTATTTTAATGATGACTACGTTTAACAAGGCTCGTTTTCCTGTATTCAAAATATTATAACGTGAACCGTTGTAAGTGTATTGCCTTTGGCTCTAAATATATGGAAATTGGGACATGACAACTTATAGATATGGACCGTTTTTTCCCAATTGAAAGACCAGACATTACAAAATAATCGGACTTACGATAGCGATATTTCGTTAACAATTGCTCAACATAGTGCACTAACGAATATGGAAAGTGTTGGTCCATTCATATGAATTAGTTCTATACATTGGAGCCTCGTGTGAACAAGTTAATAAATACTAACTGTATTGTCAATTTAAACCATTTGAACATTTATGTTCTACTCATGATTTGGGGTATTTGAAATGGAAAAATACGCAATCAAACATCGAATTTTTGAGAGATCTAATCCAATAATCTCGGGTCAGCCAATAACCATTACGCGCATTGAATGGTCGCGCAGTCGCATTTCAATCTGATGCGGTCGACCACGCAAAAACACCTACTAGTAGCAGTGCACATCGAAAGTGCCCACGCTGATGGCGGATTAAACGCTTAGCCAAAAGTAATCCCATTTGACCAATCTACCGTTGCGCGCGCTCGTGCCCGTGAATTGTCCTTTTATAATAACATCAACCCTGGCGGGCATCCCAAAAGTGCCGTCCCAAAGACCAAACAACCGACGCACGCAATAAAATGGATTTCGTTTCGTTTGCGCTGACGAAAACTCTCACAGTAATAGAGACTCGTTGGATTAAATCCACGTGCGGATACATGCTGCGCCCGAAAGAACACAACGACCATTGGCAGACAAGCATTGGCAGACGTACGGTAAAGGTGGGGCCAGTTGTATCTTGTAATTTCGAAAAGCTCCCAAGTATGTAATTTTAAATCTATTTCAAAATGGTAAGATGCAATCGGGGAACCGTATATTTTAACTGAATATTATTTCCTTTTATCATGTTTAATATGCTCCAAATTATCGAAAAAAAGGGGGTGAATGTTCTGTCTCAATTCGATTATGTTTAAAACTGCACAATTTAGCGTTGATAAAGAGGACAAAATATGTCTTTGTGGGGAAACAAACGATTAAATAAAAACCGATTCGTGTCTGCAAGTTGCTTGATTGCTTGCTTATCGGCATACGGTTCTTGGTCGTATATAATGGAGGCCTTTAATATGAATAGTAGCAGGGCTTCTTATCCGGTTTCGGGATATGCAGATGCCATGTGGTTAGCACGTAGCTATTATAATAGGGTTGTACATTTTATTTCAACCGGAAAGGAATCTTTATTCCTGAAAAGCTATGTCACGCTCAGAATAATTCAGTCGAATATTTCAATATCCAAGGCCCAAAGGGCAGATACTAAACATGCCCGCCACCGCAAATCTTGCCCCACTTCACCATTCGAGGAAAATGACAAAGTAAAGGGAATCGCCAAATCGTCGCATTTATATTTGCGTTCGTGTGCTGTTGCTTTGGTGATGCCACCGTGCGCTGTTGTGTCTTAAAAATAACCCTATAATTGAGCCGAAAGACTCAGACAAAGATACCGATGACGACGATGCGGTTTGGTTGAGAGCGCACGATTTCGATGTTTGATTAGACGAAATACGAGTGTTCACGATCAATATTTTTAGAAAAATCCTATACTGGGATTTTACGAAAAATTGACCTATCACGTGTTTGGATGATTTGACTACGAATATGTTATACAAATTATAATGATAAATATACAAAAATGAACATAATAATACGAATTTTCCATTCCGCACAAAAAACTGTATAGTATGTCAAGTGCAACTCGACACGCTCGCAGTATAGTTATTATTTGTTGAAGTATCATTGGTTCATTCAATGCGACATTTCGAAGTTTGCCGACACGATCTGCGAAGTTGTCAAGTACTCAACACTCACTCGACTAGGTGAAGTGTCACAATCTCGGGAATGCACGGAAGAATACAAATGCTACACAGTACTAGGGAATGGATGGTACACTTCTCCGCATCTCTGAGCATGCTTGCTCACTTTTAGCTCTAGTTCAACGTGTTGAATTGGTCCGTAGATTGTTCTCTTATTCACGTTGAATTTTCATGACGACTTTTTATTGGAAATATACATTTCAGCACTCGCTTGAATATTATATTCAACATGCAATTTCGCTCGATCGACGTCAGCCTCATATATAGGAATTTCATCAATATCCTGTCCTGGATATTTCACCTGCAGTTCGGCGCAATATTTGCGCACATCTGTGTGTCGTTTCATCCGGTATTGAAGTGTGCATGTGTGTGAATGTGTGTAGTTGAAGGTGTGCGTTGAAGCACCGCAACACCGCACTAACGCAGAGTTGGATTCACCGACAGATAGTTGTCGAAATGCCAGACACTTTGAGTCTGCGAACGAGGAATGTTTCGGAATAACATTGGAGTGTAGAGAGTGCTTGGTCACTCATTCCGCAGAGGGTGTTGAACCATGAGAAAAACTGGAAGGAGTGTACCATCCAGAAAGGGTACGGAATTAGTGGAGATACACAATCGTTCAGGAATATTTTTCGAAACGGTCTGCAGAATGTATTCAATTTGAAATTCGAAATAGGATATGTATAGGTATGAAGATGAAGGGAAAGTTGACCTGAATTGTACACAAATTGGTTTTCAAACATAATATCTTTCGATCAAGACTATATTCATGAGATCAAGTGTGTAGAACTAGAGCCAACTACTGGTAGAGAAATTAATTCGATTTCGTTCATACAGGAACATTTTCAAGACTGAAATAATGATATTTTTGAAAGTGAAATATGTTAACTGGTTGTGGAAACTCCTCAACAATACCTTGTTAACTGTAAACTATCAAGTAACTGTTTTTCGAATATTATATTCACATCGCAATTTCGAACATCGGATTACGATGATGTTAGTGTTTTGTGGTATAGCCCTCGAAATGAACATATAGCGTGTGAAATCAAGAAGCTACACATTGAGCAGCAGGATGCATAGAATTAGCTTCGTATTATAAATATAGAAGCCAACATTATTTTTCGTTCGTAAAATTAATGTATTAAAGGAGTGTCAGATTTGTTTTATATGCTTCATGTCAAAAATGCCACTGTACTTTCAATGGTGTGTGATGCATAATGTCCGAGTGCTACTTTGAGAAAAAGTTATCACGCAAAGCAAACTTGTGGCATTGCAATCACCAGCAGCAGCTGCTGGTCTGCAGGTGAAACATGGCAGACAGCAGGTGAATATGCACGTTTCATCGTGACCAGGAGAAGAAAAAGTGCGCAATTTTCGAGAATCGTTGCGCACGTGCTGTTTCTGATACCCAAGGCGTTTGTGCTGCATGAGGCAGCATGCTGTCGGGTAGCAGCAATAGTCGGCAGAAGGAAATTTGGATTTGCGGATTTAACCCTCTAGTGCAAGCGGCTCTGATTCTTCTGGAAAATTTACAAAAGATACTGATAAATACTGCATTATTGTGCATATTGAACGTGATGAGGAGTTGCTGCCTGACAGTTCTCAACATTCAAATAATTATGTAATTTACACCAATGCATAGTAAAAAAATGTCGCGCCATTTCTACATTTAAGTTTTCCTCAAATTATAATTTCAAACGGCCACCGTAGGCAGACCGAACTCACCACATTGGAGCTGTTTATTGTATGTTGTTGGAGTTTCTTTTGAAGTGATGTCTACCTGTATTCAGACTGTTATCTAGAGAGTTGAATGCACATACGTTTTAGGTTTTTTCTACACGAAATTCGATTTCTTTCGATCTTCCAGATACAAATATGATTATGGTTTTACTCCAGAAGATTTAAACTGATTCACCAAAAGTCCCAATTTATTCCAGATAGACACACTATGATATGTTCGGACAACATAACATTTGCTACGATTGCAAGTGCTCGATAGCTGGCTCAATGTCGCTTGATGTTGGTGTCTCGGTGTCCTTTGGCCGGGCAGAATATGCACTAAACGAGCGGGTCAGTATGCAAAGTATCTGTTGCTGTTGTCTGCAATCTGCAATATCGCCCAGTTTGTGAGCCACACCTACGCACTCATGTTAACAACATCATTGTAAGTTAGCTCTAGTAGCTGGGCCGAACTCGACACAATAGGCAGTTTGGTACGGTTTAGCTATTCAGCAGATAGAATCCGTAAATTGAAGTATTAGGAGTCAGTGTCGTGAGCTCCACACAGATTGGTGGTGTAGTTTAAGTTGTATGAACGACATATTCTCTCATATACATTTTGCACGTAATCCTGATACAGATATATCAGATATACGTCTACAACATGTAATTTTCTCATTGCGTGACACAGATGCTGTGCAGGGATTTACGCTGGTTACATAAGAAGATATTAATATATTTTTGACTATGCTCGTGTATTTCAATTCTATCCACTGTTCGGTATATCGAATATAATAAGCGGATTGTAATACATATTATACACTTTGCATTATATGAACAATCATGCAGTCTTAGTAAGCGGGTATATGCTGAACACGTGGATCTCCTATAATACGGTCCTTTTTAAATCATATTCTATTCGAATGTAAATTTATCAGCACGGTTCAAGTTTGGCATACATGAATATCATATACCATCTCTTTTGAGGAGTGGTAATTGCCCATGTCACTTGACGATCATCGTTCTATGTTCACTAAAGTTTTAATAGACTTCGGTCCAGTCCATAAGGTGTATGCACAATACTAGCATGAAGGCTCGAACTTTCACAACCAATTAACAGATAGATCATATCTATGACAATGAATTGACTCCTATGGCTCAATAACTGACGATAATGATTACGAAATATATTGAGTTGAACTTGTCAAAATGTACATCTTATTCTATTGCTATAACGTAAAATGTGGGAAATTCCATAATACTATCTTACCTGCATCATTTAAACCCTTTTCCAATCATCTTCAGCATTCGAGCACAGCTTTGCAAACTATTGCTTCAAAGTTATTCCTGAGCATGCATTGGGGAGGGCTGAGCGAACCTGCGCACTTTAATGATCAAATGAATAGCTCAGGTCGCAGAAAACTAAGAAGCAAAATATTGGTATTTATGAAGCACAGCTTTTTCACGAAGCAACTTTAATTGTGTGATCGTCCTTCTTTAAGATACAAGCAATGTAAAAATCGTCGAAATCGCGAGTTGCCATCGGCATATGAAAAAAACCAACTAAGTCATAACTATAAATTATTGGGTTTGAACATACCATCCAAATACGCATGACGCGCGTATTCATAGCATCCACAACGTACGAATTCCGTAGATGATAAATCAAATATAATGTTAACAGTTCAAAAACCTGCGTTAAATAGACTCTTCGAGAGCAAATTCTATTTTTTTATAACAACCTCCACCATGACAAATTTGAAGTTTTGTGAGTAGGAAAACACATAACGCATGTACCAAAATACATTTTTCAATGTGGAGTGCTTCAAAGTTTTCACAGAAGAAATGATTATTGATTCGAACAAGTTCTATAACATGTTGATACTTGTGACAAACAAATGTCTCATTCGGTCTATCCCTTTTCGAGCTACATACGAATATTCGTCCTATATTTCACTTGTTATTTTTTCGTCTTCTCCGCTGCACGCACACACACACATGCCGAGTCACCACGACAGTGCACCTCGCTCGTGGTAAATTGGCATAATGCGAAAGCGATGTAAAATTTACGCTCGCCACTCACCGCGCAGCAAAAACCGCAAGCTCTCAGCATGCAAATGCCACGCACATATATTCCGGACTTTGTATATTTATGAGGGTTGGCATCCACGACCAGCGTGCACGTGCACACGCTTGTCTGAATATTGAATGACATGCCATATCTTGTCTAATCCGTGACTGCACTTTGCACTCGCGATGCGTGCGGGCGTTGAAAAGACATGCACCGGTGGGATATGTGCGATGTGCGCGGCACACGAAGTTCACTTTGCTCGCGAGCGAACGTGACTTGCCTTGACAACCGTCGTTGGTTGGCGTGTGTGCAATCAAAAATCATGAAAAATCCGTCTGAAAGAAGTATAGGAATTCAATGCGATGTTAAATTTTGAATATCGTCCTTCAATGGAACAATGTTGATTATATAGGAAATAATGTTATTAGAGAGATGTGTCTTACTATCAAACGATACTAATTTACCAGCTCTACTGTTATACTTTGAATCAATCTCAATCTCTCGTTATTTGTCTCGCCGATGTCTATGGAAGTATCTTCGAATAAAAAGCAGACATGCATTTTTTATTTCACCGGATAGGCCTTTTTTAGGGCGTGGTCTGCCAAAGATAAGACGTTTCACTCAATTTTTTGTCGTTATGATACAATGATGTTTATTCAGCAAAACTATATCATTTAAAATGTTCATATTATCATAGTCCGGAAAGTCCGTGCCGTTTGCTAGAAGGACACACTTTTTAGATAAAATTAAAAATGACAACGATAGGACTTATGGTTCGTTCGATATTTCATTAACATTGAAGCAACTTGTTATATTGCGAAGGAATATAAAACATGGATTTTCGTGTCTTCGTAAAACGCTGTTTAATATAGGCAAATGGAGCCAGAGTCAAACCATGTCTTCAGAAAATGTATCTAGTTTTGGCACCAGACAATAAAAATGTTCGCGATTTCTTTCTAAATCCATACTGGTCATTTGCACACCGATGATGAAGCGCGTATTAGACGCCCAATGATACCCTATAGAAATTTGAAAAAATGTTCAAATATTTCTTGGATATGTTCTTGGACATGCAAAAGCTCTTCGGAAAATGTCTGCCGCTCGACCTCGAATTTGGCCGAAATATATACGTGGTGTTATTTCTGATAAGTGTTTTGGGCAGATCGGACGCGGTAAATCTACTTTTTTAAAGACATTAGTAACAATGCATTTTTTATAACACCATCACCACTTTCCGGAATCGAATTGGTAAACATCTGAGTGATCAAGGTTGAATGAAGCCTCTCCTAGTTCACAAAAACGCAACAAAATAATGTCGTCTATATTTTTAGACTCCGAAAGATTATTTTCCATCGGCTAGCTGAAAAGGAACGACAGTAAATATAGACTAAATAGTTAAATTTTTGGAGCACCTGAATCTTAAACTGGATAAGAAACGCTTCACATGGCGAGTTCAAATGTGATGTTTCACCAATACAATACGCTGTTT
>JANTBZ010049064.1:0-10666 GCA_024741255.1 Exechia fusca | reverse complement strand
AGCTCTCAGTATAACCATAATGTTCGCTTGGACGCCGAGCAGTGCGAATTAACGCAGCATACACGCAGCATAGTACACCTTTAGCCGGTGCTGCTAAGGGTCGAAATTTGGCTGGCATAATAATTTAATTAATTTCTGACACCCTGCTGCTGGTGCGTTCGTGCTTCGTGTGTGGCGGACCTGGGCGGCATCCGGCGGTGGGATGGGCGTAATAAGCGTGTTGCGTACTTCTTTCGGAAGCCGGCTTAAATTGCGGCCCCACATAAGTACGAGCACGCGAATATGCACGTACGCACCGCCGACGTGGCCGCCGACAATCTGCTCTCTGGGCTTGTGCATGCTGTGTATGCTGGGTGTGTGTTTTTGTATGTCACACCATACACAGCATACATACCATCCTACTGTGTGCGAGTGGCCCGAGTGCAAAATGTAGTATGTGCTGTGCGCCAGCGCGCGAGTGTATACATAATTCAATTTAGCCGAAAATATCGCGGCCAACGTTCGTCGCTCAAACACACGTACATACGCTTATACAGCCCTACATACACACATACGAAAAGTTTACGCGCGCACGCGCCAGCCGCGCTCACGGTTACGGACAAACCCATACAATTTCCGCCGCCGCCACCCTCCGCAGGCGGCAGGCGGCCGACTCTACTACAGTGTGTGTGTAGCTACTGTGTATTCGCGCGTGTGTATGCTCTCTATGCTCTGTGCTAGGCGTTTTTTGGAGGGGAATGACGTTTATGTTGACCATAGTGGCCTCTTCTTTAGATACTTAAATGTCCAAATATAAGCATATCCAATGAATTGCCTGTCCTACGAGACCTGTTCACACTAGCATATTTAATATGTTGCGGTTTATGACTAGGCAATGCTCTTCGATTTTACTGTGAATCTTATGACCAGCGTCAATGTCGAAAGTAGCCTATATGCATGCCAAATTTCAATTGGATTGATTTGAGACCTATCATATTTAATATGATATTTCAATTATTCGAATCTAAGCATGTAGAATGATTGATCTATCCTTTGAGACCTATTCACAATAGGATGAATAATATGTTGCGGTTTATGGCTAGACAATTCTCTTCACTGCTCTTTCACTGTGAAACTTATGCTCAGCGCCAATGGCGAGAATAGCAGTTGTTGGCCTAATTTAAATCAGATTTATTTGTTCAAGATGTTCTAAGCATATCGAATGAACGGTATATTCGTTCAAGATGTTCTAAGCATATCGAATGAATGGTCTATCCTTCGAGACCTAGCATATTTAATATGTTGCGGTTTATGACTAGGCGAAGCTCTTCAATTTCACTGTAAATCCTTTGACTAGCTCCAATGTCGAAATTTCGTTGCTGGCTCAATTTCTAAGATATATTTCAAAGTTGTTTCAAAATGAAAACCGAGAAAATATATGCTGTGGTTCAACCCGTATACACCATCCCCTATTTGCGCAATGCGCGCCGGCCTGCTAGTGTCGTGCGGCGGCGGCGGCGTCATCGTACAAATATGTATGCGTTCGCTATTTATTATTCGCTTCTGTGTTTGCAAATGCGGCTGACAGAGAGGAGGGTGCGGGCGTCGATATTCCGCCACGCCACACGTACCAACTATGTTGTATGGTATAGCATAGTGGTGTAGTAGTAGACAGAGAGGAGAACAATGCGCGCGCATACGTGAGCGGCGAAACCCAGCCGTGACGAATCTATCAATTTCACAGCAGGTTGAAATTGTCGTGTAGTTTCGCGTGTCGCGTGCGTCCTGTTCCGTTCCGATTCCGTACAATGTACACGTGTGTGTGGGTGTGTTTGAGTACTCACACACACTCACACACACACACAGTTGAGTGTTGCGCGCACGCGTGACGGATCAATAAAATCATATGGAACACGAACGGAACGACGTTCAAGCACAGCAGAAAAAAGGCCAACATAAACCGACACGTGTCGTGTCGTCGGAATCGTGCAATTACTCCGTGTTTTTGTGCGAACGTAGGCGCCCCAGCATACAGCAGCATGAAGCGTATATGTTTGGGAATGCAAGGCAGCAGCAGCAGAATATACTCGTCGCGTATAATTGACATCTCGCAAGCATAATAATTCATAATTATGACGACCTCAATTCACGCGCGTCAATTCTACGATTGTAAGCATGAGCATTCTGCTTGCTGGCCGGTGTGACCCGGAGATTTGATCTTATGCGCGAATTGCGTGCGTGAACCGACTGCCGTCGTGCCATACCGCATGTCGTGCTGCCGCTGCCGCGTGCTTGTCGCCATCTCGCTGGCGCAATTTATGACCGGAGAGCGCACGCTTCGGTAAATCACAATTATAAAACGACAAATGCACGGCGAATGGCTCGGCGGTGGCGGCTCGTTATTGAGCGCAATGGCTGAGCGTCGAGTCCGCCACATACCGCCGAATCGATGAGAAGACAGGAGATAAATTTGTCAGTTGCGCGAGTGGCGAGTGTGTCGAATTTCGAAGCCTGGCACATTGCGATTCGCACGAACCGAGCGGGAACGAGCGAACCAGGTTGGAATTATAACATATAGGAATTATGCTGAATTTATTCGTTTTTTTTTCGGGACGAATTCAAGAGATTCAAAATTATGTAAATCATATTTGCTGGCACATTTCGATTCAAACGAACCGCGGAGCGTACCAGGTTGGAATTGATAAAGCTAAAATATGATCAATGTTGAAGCTATTTGTGTTCCTTTTAGAGACAACTGGTATAGATTCAAGCCTGTTTTAACTTATACAAATTTACAAACGATTTTATGCTGTATCTATTAAGGTCTTCTTGAGTGGCCAGATGACCGCAGGGTTGGCCAAAACCCGTCTTCTTGAAAGACATTCCAGCGAAAAAAAAAAAAAAAGGTCTTCTTGAGACAAATTTTACAAACCAGCATTTTTAGCAAGCCATTTTAGAGTGTGAAGTATTCGTTACGGTTGAAATTGATTCCAAATCATCCCGCAGCTTGGCCTATCGGCTTAAAAGGATCAAATGTTGCATACAATAAACCGACTTTGACAAACGACACTTGTTCCACTTAATCCAAACTTTATGCTCAACCGAGTGCTATGCTATGCTATGCATGCCATCGCCATCGCCAGCCAAATGATATTATTGTACATTTGCGGTGCCATTTTCGCCGCAGACCCCAAATCGTGTGCAACTGGTTCGAGTCGCATGTCGCGAATGCCGGCGAGCCAGCGCAGCAGCATTTGCATTATTTAGTCGACTCGGGGATTGGATACGACAACGGCGGCCGCGGCGGCGGCGACGGAAACCAATTTGCATTAGCACCGCGAGTGCGCAAGCGCAATGTGGAGCAATAAAAGTATGGTTTCCATCCAGTGTGGTGGTATGCTGTGTGGTATGGTCGCATGCAAATCCGTATGACATACGCGGCGAAGAAATGAATCTCGTTATAAGCACTCTCAGCAGTTCAGAGCAGAGCAGAGTAGTGAATTAATGTTGACATTTCCAAAACCCAAACAAGCGGCAATTATGCAAATGAACAGCATTGAAGCCGAGACCGAGTCGGCTCACTGTCTCGGCCTGTGTGTGTGTGTGGTAATTGAGATATGTTCATTTCCAGTTATATAAATCGTCCTTGTGTGTGTGCGTGTGTTTGCTCTTATCTTTTTTGTTTTTTTTCCGCCGCCTCGGTTGTAAGAAGAAATGTGAACGCTTGCTCGGCTTTATTCTTGAATTTGTTTACATCTCTCGCTTACACGCGCCGCCGACGCAGTCTCGGTCTCAGTGAGATTGCGCGCGCAGGAAATGCGAGCATGATTTTGTCGAGTGTGTGTGTGTGTAAATGTGATGTGTGTGTGTGCGCGCACGCTTGGAATTCCTTTTGTTGATTGCATTCTCGAAATGTGTGCGGCATTCCAAGAGCGGACGCAAACACGCGTGCACATAACACACACGCACATATGCTGCATGCTTACAGCATACACGCTAAATATCAGCCGACCAGAAGCGAAATATTTAAGGTTGCTGAAAAAGTCCTGCGGTATATCGCTAAGTATTCATCGCATCGGAACATACTATTCAATATTAAAAAGGTGCACATCCCCGCTTGAAATAAGTCCTGGGCAGTTTTGGGATCGAATGATGGCATTACGTTGTAAGAGCTCGTCGAGGATGGACACCACAAAACAGAAAATTCGTCCAGTTTTACACTCGATCTCGATCATTTTTAAAGACCTACCAGGAGCTGCGTGATCAAGGACGGGACGTCCCCTTCAAAAGAACGCGTAGTGCGGACCATACTTCTAGCGATCACAACAATTTTAGCTTCATGGAAAATTGTTTTAGCATTATAATGTTATATCAGATGATTGTAACGAATTTTAGAATAATTGAAAATTCAATTAAAACACCGTAGGACTTTTTGGACAACCTAATATGTTGGGCGCGCGAGCGTGTATGTTTTGCGACGCGCCACCGAATGACGGAGTGTCTGTGTCGTGATTCGGTCGCAGACTGCGCGAGCATACAACATATAATACGCGAGTCGTTAACATAAGATCGTCGCGTCGCGTTCACCCAAAATTATGTGCACGCTTCGGTGCGTTCGGTTTTTTTTTCGTTTGTTGAATATTATGCTGTGTAGTACATGTGCGTGCATGTTATTAACAGGTGCGCTGCTGCTGAGTCTGGCGGGTCGCGTCGCAATCACAATGTGACCATCGCAGGTCACACGACGTATATTCACGCCGCCGCACGCACGCTTGCACACGTACACAATTTGAATATATAATTAAACGGTTTTTTCACCACCACCACCACACCACAACCACAAAGCGTGTGGTATGCTCGTCTGACACACATTTGGGAAATGAATATTTTTCGGAGCGCAGCGTACACCGTCGTCAGGTCGTGCGTTCGTGCGTGCGTGCGACGACGACGACAGTGCGTTTTATTTTCCTGTCGATGTCGTCGGGCGTGCGTGTACTTACCACACATTCACGTACGTGCACGATAATTCGTATATGAGTGTGGTGGAGTGGAGTGGGTATGACAAACAATTAAATAAATACTCATATGTACACGCAGAAAAATGTGTGGGGTGAGCTTACCGCCGCCCTAATCCAGCCCGGGTGCGGTTTGAAGCCCATTTCATTGGGAACACGTGACACCCAGGCCGGGGCGCAATAATGTGACATGATATTGGTTTTGAAATTATCGGAACACGTGCGTACGACCGGCAAATATTCCCATGCGTGTCTGTCTGTCGGCGTTCGGAGGGGTGAGCTCGACGAAGAGGCGTTTATTAAAAAAATACTATTCAATACGTGTGTGCGTGTGCATGTTGGCACATAATATAGAGAGAGGGGTTGAGGGCGAAGTGAGTGAGTGTCTTTGTGTGTAGGCGCATGTGCTTGCATGTGTGTCGGAAACTAGTTCACTGTGTTTATTTGAACTGTTTAGTACTCTGTGTTTAGTCCCATTTAATGTCTGTGCATATGCTTTCGATCATCGATATAGTCTCAACATAGACTAACAATGTTTTGGAAACACCGACGAAAACGAGCCGACACATGACATAGCAGCATACCCATGCGCAACATAAAAAACAGTCCGCATTATTTACATACAAAAGCGGAACGGCAGAGTCCGTCGAGTTCGGTGCACACACACACACACAATAGCAATCCTAATTTAAATGTTAATGTAAACACAGACAACATGCAAGGTTCATATATGCTGCGCGAACGTCGCGGTATATCAACTCGAGCGAAATTATAAACCCAAATACTCTCGGAGACCGGCGAGGCCTCAAAGAGCCGTTCATTATTTGGAGCCCGACGACGACGACGATGATGATGACAACAACGGCGGCGCGTGCGATCAACCGTGAAGCATAAAACCGTTTTTCCTCGCCAGCGCACACGTGAACGTAAAAAACTCGCGCGCGCACGCATTTTGAGAGGAAAAATATATGAATAAAACACCTGAATCGAGCCGGTACGCCAGCAGCATAGCATACAAACACGGCATGGCCGACCGTTGACGATTTGAATATTTATTGGAAACGTAAAACCTGCCGCCGCCGGCGCCGCGCACGCAGCAGCGCATACGAAAATAAATCAAGCGCATGAAAATGCACGCAGAGCACAGCAGAGATGCTGACAGCTGCTGCTGCTGCTGCTGCTGCGGTCGATGCTGGCGTATGTGCTATGGAAATATGCATTTCACCCGTTTGCATTTCCACGGAAAACAATAGTTTTCCCGGTGCGGTGCGGTTTTCACCTGCCCGCGCAATCAGAAACTCGCACACCACCCACAGCATAAATATGAAAATATTATGGTCGACACCAATTATATTCGTTTTTTGCGTGCTGCGCGCGCGCGACGAACGAAATCGAGCACAAACGCGTGAATGCCATTTGCCAACAGCATAGCACACACGTTTCACGCTGCAAAAACCGGTACGCAATTTGTTACGTGCCCAATTTTCGCACCAGCACACCGCATCCGCGTCGTCGTGCACGGATGCAATAAATGTTTTTTCCACGTGCTTTGCTGCCGCCACTTGCGTTCATGCAGGCTATGCTGCTGCTACACGACAACTGGCAGCATAGTTGGTGTGCTGGTAGTCGGCCAACAAATCGTTTCGCTGGCGCGCACGCGGCCGCAAAATTGTCGCCACGCGCAAATATATGTTGTATGTAGTACTGTACTGTATGTGCGGTGAGGTCGCACACGGCACACGTTGGCTGCATGCAAATTTTCTGCACGGCATAACACAAACACGTACGCAAACACACACCGACTATATAAATTCACTCGCGTGAGTTTCGCGTGCGGCGAGGGCGCACGTGTGCGTGGAGAATTTTCCCGCGCTCGCGTGAAAAATGTGTCGTGAACACACCCCAGCACGCATACCATCACAGCACAACTCTGCCGCACACACACAAAAATCAATAACAAGTGTTTATAGTTGCACGAGCGCGCGCTCACGCCAAAACTCGCACGTTCATGGGTATTTATTCGGGCAAACAACCCCTCAGCGGCGCCGCGCCTCGCCCCTATTTTAGCGCTCCCCACGGGCGCCACGACATCATGTACCGAGAATTCCGCCGTCGTCGACGTCGTCGAGTAATGTGCGACGGCGGCTCAGGTTCGCCTAGCGCTTGGCGGCAATTTTGCTGAATGTTGGGGGTGGTTGGGCGGTTGGTTGTTCGACTCCGACGTGACGTGACCCGCCGTGCACTTGGGCCAGCATAGTACTATCTCAATTAGTTGACTTGAACCATGCATAAAATCTGATTTTTCAAGTTTGCGACTAATTTTTTAGAACAAGCTATAATATAATGAATAAACATCGTGCTATCATATACACTTCGGCTGACTACGCCTCTCCATTTTTATATGAAAAAATCACTGAGCGCTAATTCGAACGGTGATTTTTTTTTTTCGAAAGACGAAGATTTGTGGACAATTTCATTCACTTTCATTTGAGTTTTCATATAGTATCCTAATACAGTCCAGTGAACAGTTATGTTCTTCATACAGAGGAGGAAATACGTTTTTTGTATTGGGGAAAATATTCGATTTCACTCCTCATACAAATTGTCTCGTGTTTGGAATAACGCCTATAACTTTCTACTGGATTGACCTAGAACAATTTGTGAATACTCACATGAAAGATATTGAAATTGTCTACAATTCTTCGACTTTCCAACAAATTAAAAAAATCACCGATCGAATTAGCGTTCAATGATTTCTCGATATAAAAACGGAGATTCGATTTTTTGGCATGGTTAAAGTCAACTAATTGGGGTAGTACAAGAAGTATGCTGGAGCGCGAGCACGCAATTGGGAATAATGAGCGCGATAGCTTCAGTCGCGTGGTCTGCGACAATATCGCTGGCTCCGTCGCCGCCATATTTCGCCATGTTGCGCCGACGAAGCAAGGCGGTGTCGTCGACATCGTCGTTGTCGTCGTCCTCGGATCACATTCGTCGCCCAAGGGACGCGTTGCGCACCGAGGAATTTGTGTGCCGCGCGAGCGACGGCGGCGAGAGATATTACATCGAATACATAATCGGCAATTGAGGATGTCAAACGCGATGTCGCTATGCTGGGCGCAGCATAAAAGCATCACCATCAGAGGCTGAATGGTTAGAGAGCGGAGAGCGAGCGAGTTTTATCGCCTCGGGCGCGGTGCGACGGTATATTGCGAACGGGCGCCACGACGATAAGCAAATATTTATTCGCGTCTAAATCACAGCAGCAGCAGCAGCAGCTGTATACACATAATACTGCGCATGGTGGCGCACACGTGCGATTGTCTCATTACTGTCGCGCGACGCGAGCCGACGAGCCGGCGAGTGGCCGTGTGATGGGGCTGACCGGACGGATGGTGGCGCGGTGTACATTAGACGGCGTCGTTTTGTAGTTTGATAGAGCTTCCAAAGTTATGAACTGTTGAAAGTTGGATATAACATCGGAACATAGCATACTTTGCATACCAATCGAACTCCTGTCGCACATACAATTTTATGTTGAATAAATCGGCCTAACAATATCTTTGTCTCGCTGAACATACAATATCAACCAACGATGATTATGATGTTGGAGATTGGAAATATGAATTTATGTTGTGATTGGAGAATGGATTGGAGTTGGAAATTTGCTTCCGAGAGCCAAAAGTGCCATTGAGAGGCGCTCAAGTCGCAGCAGAGCCGAATTGCAATCATTATGCTGAACAAACAAATTCAACTGATGATTCTGATGATTGAATATGTAAAATTATGTTGAGACTAGAGTTTGGTAATATAGTTGTAGATATTTCAAACAGATAGTGAGTGGGAAATTTGCCTCTCAGAACCTAAAGCGCCATTGTGACGCGGTCAAGTCGCAACATAGCCGACAGGCAATCATTTCGCACATTCGCACATATTCGCACACGATTGCTGCGCAGCATGTGTACTCTGAACACGAGTGTGTTGGTCGCTACTGCGGAACTACCACTACTATACTGTGTAGTCAAACGGTATATTGATTTTTTTATGCTGCATGCTGTCTGCCGGAGTACGGAGTATCATTGCCACACACGAATTTGCTAGCCGGGTTTTTTTGCGCGTATGTCAGCAGCTACTTGTCGGCTGCTGTTGGCTGGCTAGGTGCTGATGCAGCTGCTGCTGTTGCGCAAACTTTGGCCAGACACGCTGGCAAATATACCGACCCAGACGCTATTTTGGAACGCACACACGCACACACCCACGAACACTCCATCCGGAGCGCACACGCGCAGCATAGAGAGAGTGAATCGAGAGTGAATAAATAATGAGCACGTGTGCCGCTACTACTCGTATTTATGCTGAACTGTGTGTGTGCGTGTGAAGAAAATCGTCGCCGAACCGCCGCACCGTTGCAGCCAATTTATGCACCACGCTATGCTACATGTATCTGCGTGTGTGTGTGTTGGCGCGAGATAGATATGCAAATCACAACACCGAATGGTTAATTAGGCGAACCATCAAACCGGCAGCAGCAGCAGCAGCAGCACAGGTAGCCCATCCGCCCGTGTTCGGAGCATGGGAGCATCGGAGGTCTCGCACCCCACGCACGCTCGTGTTCGTGTTCGCACGTTGATCACGCATCGCCGGCACCGGCACACGTCTGTCTGTATGTCTGTGTGTGTGCGTATACGTGTGATGATGTGCATGTTGTATGTTGTACGCACGCACGCTCGCTCGCACGCTCAACCCGATAGTAAACACGCAATTAAGTGAATCCGTTTACACAAAACACCAGCCACTAATGAGGTGCCGTTTGGCGGCTGCGGCGTTGGTTGGTTGGTTTCTGCGGCTAAGCGTGAGATTACGGTGTATTTGTGTGTGTGTGCGTGCGTGTATAATTGATATGCGCGTGGCGGCGGCGGCGGCGGCCACGTGGGCGCGTGCACACGGTTTGGGCATATTACACATATATCGATGAAGGTGTGCAACAACCGCATACCGCAACATATCACACATGGGATGATAAGTTTGGAGAATGAATAATATGTACCGTGAGAAAAAAATTAATGAAGATGGTATACTAACGAGACTCATCAAAATATATCCATATTATTTTCAGGGTACAATGGCTTGTATAGCTGCAGTCGATAGAGTTGGCTGTTCATAAATTCAAATGTAGCTTCACTGTAACCACTGTAACTCCTAAACTAATAATCCGATTGTCACGGAATTTTGATGGGTATCTTAAAGAAGATGCTACTTCCCAAGAATAATATTAATTAATTTTTTAGCACCACAAGTGTGCTTGTCACAATGATAAAGAATGGTGTGTACCGTGAATTGAAAAGTGATTTAATTGGAATACTAATGACGCTCATATCCATATTATTTTCAGGAAGTACCATCTTCTACAGGATATCTGTCAACATTTCGTGATAATCCGAACAGTTGTTTACAGGGTACAATGACTTGAACAGCGACTGTTGTTGGTTGCTTCGGACAGGATTTCTTAGCTGCTGTAGATTGATTCAACTGGTCACAAAAGTAGGTCCACTAAAACCACTGTAACTCGTGAACTAACAATCCGATTGTTACACAATTTTGACAGGTATCATCTTGAAGATATTACTTCCTGAAAATAATATGAACATATTTTTTGAAGCGCCACACGTGTG
>JANTBZ010049053.1:0-10667 GCA_024741255.1 Exechia fusca | reverse complement strand
TTTTTCTAATTTCAATGTCCTTATAGCTGAAAACAGCCTCTACATGATGTGCTGATCAATTGGGTCACCCTGTATATTCTGTGTTCATCATGTTTTGAATATAATATCCAACGAATTACCGCTTTTATTTCGAATGCAGAAAGAGATGCACATCTTCGTGCATTTTACATAACTTTTTCCAGCGACCGGAAATTGACATGGCTCACTTTTGGTTCTAACAGAACGGAACCACAGCACACACTAGTCTCAATTTTATGACGATACTTGGCACTATGTTCGACCAACGCATCATATCGAAAACGTCAATTTCGACTGACCGCCGCACAAACCCGACTTGACGCCGCCGGACTTCATTTTGGGGGGTATTTGAAGATCATCGACAAGCGGCAGACCATAGCTCAGCTCAAAGCTAAAATTCGCCGGGAAATATAGCATATTACAACCAAGACGCTAATAAATGTGATGCAAAATGCACGGAAAAGGTATATTTTGTAGGTATATTTTGTAGGTATATTTTGTAGTAATAGTTAAGGCGGTTAGTTGTTGGATATTATATTCATAACCTGATGGACACAACATAGAAAGGAACAAATACAAATCGTGCGAAAAAAAATCAAAAAGTTGTCCACATCATAAGTTATTCAAGTTTTAGATGCTATCTACATATATATAGTTTAAGATGCTTCTTCACATAGTTTCATTTTAGCTCGATAGCCTTAAATTAGCGGACCTAAAACATCTCGATCACCTTCAAACAGTATTCGTCGCTAAACCTTGCGCAATATTATTATTTTTCTCGATTGATACTGCCTCATTATTTCCCTGTCGCTGAGGGCCAAAGACGCACGAAACCATAGATGGGACCACAATTTATGGCCCAATAAATTGATTATTGTTTGTTGGCCGATTTGGTCTATTGTGAGTTTTTGCGTTTTTGCGGCACTCTCTCCGCAAACAGCTCACACATGCCCAAAAATGTATGCACGATATTTATGTGCTGTTTTTATATAACTTCAGGTTCCATCCTTTCCGAATTCCGAAATTATGTAGTAATAGTTTATTATTCTCTATAATGTGTTTCATTTTTCCGCGATTTAGTTTATTCCTTTTAATTATTATCTAACACAAGGTGGCTAATGCAATATCTTTCGCAAAATGCCTCTACATTTTGTACTCTCATTTGTGAATTGAGATGTATAGACAATTAGTAAATATGTCTGAAAACGTACCATATGGAATGCGATGATATGCGCGAACTGAGAGATTCTTTCGCCAACTGTGCTATATATTTGTTCGGAATTATGTTCCAACAACTCACAATTCTTATCGACAAAATCAAGAATATAGACATAATCAATTAATTGGATTATGAATTGTGGTAACATCTAAAGTTTTACCCGTATTTGTCTTTTAGCGACTATTTCCAAGGGAAAATTGGCAGTTTATATCGAGAAGAACTATTATTTTTTCAAGAGTTTAGCTACGGATACTTTTCGAAGGGGATCGTGATATTACAGGATCGCTGGATTTAGGCTTTCTTCCTTTGAGAAAACTATGTAGATGAATTCAAAAAGCGTTCATTAAAACATTATGTTTTTATCATATTTCGCGCGACTTTATGAACCTTGTAGTATAGGCGAAACTAGTGCAAAGTAAATTGGTGTACGAATTATAAGTCACCCTGTCCCTGTACTATTATCCTCCGAATGGTCTGAATATCAATCGTCGTGTCATTCAATATTCCAATCGTTCCTGGTGGATGGTGGGACTATCAACTAATCATATCCTGTGACTAAAACATACCCACTGTTCCTCTCTACTCCCCTCTCCTTGGCTTCACACGTCATTGTGCTTCTGACGTCAACGCGCGCGTTCACAGCCGACCCAACGTCATCATCAGCTACCACACCAATCGCTCCGCAGCAGCAGCAGCGTCCCTCCGGCTTCACCACCCATCTGCCCAGCGGCTTCCGGCCGGGCGCCCAGCCGCTGCAGCCGCACCAGCACCAGCAGCACGGGCATCCGTCGCAGCATCTGCAGTACCAGAACGGCAGCGGCGGCGGCGCCAGTGGCGGCCTCGTCCTCTCGCCCAGTCAGCTGCTGCAGCTGAACCACGCCGGTGCCGCCACGCCAACGACGCCCAGCAGCAGCTCCAACAATGGACACCTGCAGCAGCAGCAGCAGCAGCAGCAGCAGCATCAGACACCGATAACTTTTGCCACGATGCACGAGCATTTTGGCCGCGCAATTCGGCGCGATTTGCGCGCCTATTGGGAGCAGACGTCGCCGCCGCTGATCGCTATCTAGAGAGTGATTCGTCGCGCGGATAAAACTCATTGTTGACGATGACCGGCAAAGCTCGAATATGCAGTTCCAACCGGATATGTTGAGAGGAAACTAAATTAGAGGCACGTTATGTCGCACATCAGTTTTGTAGATAGAGTCTGATTTATTTATCATTTGTTTTCAATTGCATAAATGTACCTCCAACCCTGCGTAAGCCGATTGCTAATGGACATGTTGTAACCTCAGACCCTCAATGGAATTTAGAAGTGAAAAAGAAGCAGAGAATTAGAGACAGATTGATTTATCAATGGAGTAAGGTTTGTTTGTTATTCAATATGTTTTTTGGATATGACTATTAGTGTGCGTTTTCGAGACAACGCGCTGGGTAATTCTCTATCACCTCTTTGATTGAGACTATCAAATAAATCCTCTTTCCATTGATTTATCAAATCTGCCTCTAATTCTCTGACCGGTCAATTAAGGTGCATTTTGTAATTCTAAATAGAGATGCCAAGGTCCACATTTTTCAACATGTTTCTTTTTCAATGGACTTTGCAGAGTTCACGGATCATTTCAGCATTTGAAAAAAATAATATCGGGCTCTATCTGTTGTGTGACATCAAGTGCCACTAGTTTCCGGCTATGGCGCAAATTCTCAAAAAACATATAGTTCTCTGATGTTCTCTGATGCATTGGGCAAACTTATAATTATTGTTTGCAAATCTGCGTCATAGCCGGCAGTATTCCTGAATTCTATTGAATCACTACATAGCAGTTTACTGGTCCAGATCGTCTTCGTTTGTACATAGGAATCTCGTCTCCTTTCTGTATGTGTGTTTTGTTAGAGTTTCGTCATCTAAATGTTCATGCGTGCTTCGCACGTCTTTGTGTTATATGTGATTACGATTACGCCGCATGTAGCCGCAGACGCATCCAGTATTTTACGAACTGAGATATAACACTATTCTATGATTATAACTTACTTAAAACAAAAATAATGATAATATATTTGCCAAAATTCAACTACGCAAAGGAGATTTTAATATTTTCGATTTTCATGCAGGATGGCAGCGAGGCGGAATCCGGCTCGAGTCGCATTTGTGAGCTATACGCTATGTAGTAAAAATAACGACATCGTTGCGAAATAGCATTTGTAGTGCTTCTGTGCACTGAGCAGCACTGACCAACGCGCGAGAGAGCTGCAGCGCGCCGGTTACATAATTCAAGGCCGCTCACGTTCGTGAGTTCGAGAGCCAACGTGCACAGTAGATTTGCCGTGGTTTTGCAGGTAGATGTGGCAAAACAATGTAATAATACATGAAAATCACTTGAGATCAATCGGAAGGTACGATATTACAACGATATAATTCATTCCTGCCCGATTTTTGTCTTTGGTCATTTGCATTTTGCTTGCTACAATATTGTGGGGACAGAGACGACCTCGGAGAAGACAGAGCCAGCAAAGAGAAAGAGAGCGTTCCATTTTAGCGTAACGCGCGGCACGCGGCTCGGCTTGGCTTAGATGGACAGCGTTGCCAGAATCGCTTCGATCGTACATGTTCAGTACAATTTGAGTTTTAAAAAGTGTTTCTATTTTGTAACATGGAATAATGAACATTGGATATTATATTTTTTTATTCAGTAGCAATTTTAAGCAGATCGAAACAATATCTGTAACATTGACTGAAAATATATATTATTGACATGTTGTTAAATGTCTCTAGTCTTGGTATGGGGAGTAAAATTTCATATCGAGTTCATTTATTTACTTCTCTTCTAGCCAAAACAAAGAAAAATGGCATCAAAAATAGAAACAAAAATTCTTGAAACTCACATCAACAAATTAGCATAAGAAAATGTATTGCCATATTAATTTTTTGTATTCGCATATGTTGTGCAAAGACACTCCAGAGAGAAGAAATGGCCACTGAACCATTCACGAAATGCGTATATTTTTTGTTTTGGGAGTGAGATATGAAAGTTCTGCGAGGAAAGTCTCTCCAACCATATGGCTAAGCACGCTGACCGATCATATATGGAAAAACTATCAATCGAAAAAACATAAAAACAAAAATGTATATTTTTATTTTTTTCAATGGATGACATTTGTGCTGATATTTATTGCCATTCATTTATAGTATTTGCATGCGTTGTTCAAAGACACTCCGGAGAGAAGAAATGGCCTCTGAAACTTTGAACCAATCATGAAATGCTTGAATTTTTTGTTTTGGGGGTGAGATATATGAAATATTCCTCCTCTTACAAAAATGAATTCAATTCAACACAAATCCTTTTACCGCCAGAAAAAAAAATCTTTTGTATAGCGACAAATATTTTGTTCCGCAATCCGCATACAACATATTTGAATTTCATATTTGGTTTAGTGACCGCGTAACTATTTTTCGGATGGACTTATTGGTGTGTATAACGAAATGAATGTAAATGAATAAATTGTGCACAAATTATTTTCTTGAAAAAAATACTTCGCATGATTTTGTACTATTTATATTAGCCGAAGGGTGAGACTTTTCTTCATCATCTTTCTTGCGAGAAATATAATAATAATGTTCAATGAACAAAACTGCATCATTACAATTTTCATCTGATATAAAAATATAATCCAGCGTTGAGTAATTCACCAAAAAAAATATATAGCATCGGCAACGCCGTGCGTTCGCTCGGCCGGCGGCCGAGCGCAAATTTCGGCCGGCCGCCGCACGCACTCCGTTCGCTTCTCTCCAACCCATCGCATCAACTTGCTGCCGAACGAGCCCCAACAGCGCGACTACCGGTGTAGCAACAACAACTACACCACACTACCACCGCAACACCGCGCGCAGCGCAAACCAAGACCCACCTCAACCCACCTCCTCCTCGCTCTCCATCCGCACTACCGCACACCGCACCGCACACAAAATGGCCTCTCTCTGCGCCTCGTTCGTGCGCTCGTCGCTGAGCCGCGCCGCCGCCGCCGTCGCCGTCGCTCCGCTCGCGTGCGGCGCGTCCGCCGCTTCGGCTGCGCCAGCGCGTTTCGCCATTCAGTCGTCGTTCGTCCGTTCAAGCGTTCGGAATTTCAGCAGCGCCACGCCAGTCGTTTGTCAAGCAGCCGCCACCAACCAACAGCAACAGAAAATGGGTCTGCCTCGCGTCTTCTTCGATATGGTCGCCGACAACGTGCCCGTGGGCCGTGTCATCATGGAGGTGAGTTCCGCATTTGTGCATATTGGTATTTTTTTGCGGGGGGCTTGGGGGCTGTGAGAATGACGCGATTGCGATTGCAAATCGGGCGAAAGAAACGTCCAGAAACTTTGTTGATAACGCGCGCACATTCGATTCGAACACGTTTTCTTTGCGTGTGTGTGTGTGCAAAATTGTTGGTGTTGTTGGGGCGACATTTTTTCTCCGGGGCGGGCCACACGCTACACGATTTCCGCCATGTCGCCGTCCGAAAGACCGACGGTTTTTGCACACAAACGTGTGAGTGAGTTTGTGTGCGTAACCTTCAAATTCGGTCGGTCTGTGCAGTTGTTGCTGCGATTGTGTGTGTGTGTGTGTGTGTGGCTGTTTGCGAACAAGGCGGCGATGATTGCCGGCTTTTTCTCACTCGACTCGCAGACTTGCAAAAACGTGCGAGTCGCCACAGAATGACGGCATGTTTTTCGTTCGTTTGTTCGTTCATTTGACCGGCGCGGTTTGCGCGCATGCGTGCATTTCTCAAATGGAATTTTCCATAGCCTAGTCGACGGACAAAATTCGCAAACACACACACATACACACATAGCGATACTCGAGCGCTCGCGCTTCAACTCGTCGCGTCGTCGTCGTCGCACACTTGCATTTATAATTCGATTGCGTTGCGTGTGCAGACAGCCAGTACAAACTTGCACACACACGGCGACACACGAGGGGCAGAATATGCGCTTACCGCACGCATACTCACGCACACATGCGAATTCTGCACACGCATAATTTCGCTCGGCTTCGAGCCAGAGAGCGGCGGACCAACACCGCGAAGAATGTTGAGGTTATTTCTGCGGTGTTTGCGTGTGTGTGTGCGTGTGTCGGCTGGATACAAAAGCATTTTGTGCCGACAAAGTTGCGCGCGATATATGTTAGGTTATTTTAATAAGGTCTTGTGTGTGTGTGTGTGCGGCATGTGAGTGTGTGGAAATTTTCCAGATCAAGCGCACAATCTCGAGTAGCGGGGGAGGTGTAAATCCCGGGAGTCCGAAATTCCGGGACTACATGTTTTAGAAACAATATTTTTTTCATTGAAAATAATAAAAGATAAGAAAATCCATTCGATTCGTTTCAATGTTTGGTCATCTCAAAGCTGACTCTAATACGCATTAATAATAGACAATGGACACGTTCCAAGCTGAATAAATTGACCCCAAACAACTCAAAATACCCGTTTCCATGGTGTAATAAAATTTACTCAGTGTTCTATTAAACTGTTCTTTTTATTATAATACCGTAGGATCAATGTTCAATATGTCTGAAGCGTTATTGTTGTGTTATTCGGCACTAGACACATCAATTTATTGCATCGATTTCATTGCCGATATTATTTCAATCAACTTGGATCGGCGTTGACGTGGTGATAGGAGTTAATTCTATCTTTGGACATCATCGAATAATGCTTGATCAACTTATTTTCGAAAATACCGTGTTTTTGTTTGAGGGAAATTTTATGAGACCATGTTTGAAAAATTCGTGTTCTAAAAGACCTTGTTATATGAGGTTCACGTGTATACAATGCAATCTGACTTATGTTCTCGACGTAAAATTATACCGTGCGGCTCAAATGCAGGTTTTTAGATAGAACGATATATCCTGTTGAATTTGTCATTTGAATGATTAAAATGTCGATTTGTCAGTATATTGCCATAATTTTTTGTTCAATAAAAACGAAAACAACTCGATTTCAACAGAAAAGTATAAGTAAAAGTTTGGTTCTTGGTTTCAGTATCGATTCCCGGGACTTTAATTTCGATCATGAATTGCAAACCCTTATCTCGAGCAACACTACGCGCGCGCACAACAACAACGCTCTTATAGCGAAGTGTAATAGCTCTAATAGCCAGCCGCAAGTATGCACTTGTGTGTGCGAAAAATGTGTTCGTTGATGTGGTTGGGAAGTTTCTATCTCGCATACGATGATGCCTGTGCGCTCCGCAAAACGTAAATGAGGCGGAGGCCGCCCAGGGGTCAATGCCGAGTGGCTGAGATTATGATTGGTGGGTATTTCTGGATTCAAGATTCAAGTACACACGAGGACAGATACAGCTCTACTATCGCCGGTCACAATTTAGTAGTACTTGCCCGACTAGCTAGACAAGCAATGCAACTGCAATGGATGGAATATCTTGAAAGTCGTCGAACCGGTTTGTCTGGTTTGATAGCAAGAACATTTGATTGTGCTTCTTTTTTATATGCAGAAATATTTGGGAAACGCAGAGGGGAGACGGTGCGAACTTGCAAAAACGGAGGGGTTGAATTTCGAGAACTGGTTATAAATATGAACCATAATTTAGGCCATACAATTATTTTCGGACACACTGCAAAGAGTTCAATGTGTTGGATGTTTGTCTACTCGTTCTTCCACCCGAATTCTACTGGTGCAAATTATTTATATTCAATTCGTACCATCAATTGATTTGGTTCGTACGTGATAATATTTGCGTAAAGAACCTCTGCTACTTTGTATGAGACGATGACACGCATTTGAGTCTGAAAAGTTCGCCTATGGCAAAATATTTAGCATGTCTTACCATGTCATTATGGGTTAAGATATGACGCTTAGACACGCACATTCTCTTTCAAATCCAATTCATTTTTGCGCACACCGAATCGATCAATTCCTCTCGTCGTTGTCGGTTCTGCGGCACACAAATACTAAATACCGGCGATGATGATGACTCAATACACCACATTTTGGACGACGACCGTGAGACAAGGTCACCAACACAATATACAGCACCTACTCCACAGAGATTAGCCCCTGGCCCGCCGGCAGCACGGCAATATGCCGAAACAAACTTTTCAGCGCTTGGCTCGCGCGCTCTCACCCTTGTCCATTATTCAGACGCACACACCCCGACGGAGGCCGGTCGGTCGGGTGCATAATTCCAGTTGTTGTCCGTTAAACAATCGAAGGGTGGTCATTAATTATGCGTGTGTGTGTGTGTGTGTGCAGGCTGCAGGGGTGAGGCAAAACCCCCGATGATCCGCAATCCATTCATAATGCAAATATACGTTTTGTACGCGCTTATTATTTTGCCATTAACGCGCCATGCAATATCGATGAGTTGTGTATGTAGTTGTATGTATGGTATAGTATCAACTGTGGAAGACCCAGTGACTCGTCGTCGTTTGCATTATGCAAATGCACTCTATATATTAGTTCTAATCGCGACCCACCCTTCGCCTTTGACGGACGAACGGAGGATAATTGCAGTCATTCCGATGAATCCGCACGTGTGTTTGTGTGTGTGTGTTAATACAACCTGCCACTTAGGTTTAGTGTCCACTGCATCGAATTATCTGCACGCGAAGCTCTGTTGGCCATATATTGACCATATATTGTCCACTCTCGCCGCCAGACCGGCAAATTTCCACGAATTGACGTAACAATTTACAATCGACCGCCACCCCCCCAAAAACCGAACTAAACGCGACATATCACATATCACGTTGCGTGTGTCGTTCACTTGGTCAATTGGATCGGAATCGGGGGCAGCAGCAGCAAACACGTGCTCTTTGTCCGATTGTTGTCTGATTTCATGGGAAACGGCGGCGGCGCCCCACGGTCATGGGGACGACGGGCGGACAAACACGCACGCACATGGCATGCCCTCAGAATGGTAATATGCGGTCCACATTTTCACACACACATGTCGTCATGCGTGTAAGTATAGGGTGCTGGGCTCGTTGGGTGGGCGCGTGCGCGCAGACATGATAATAATCTTGGTGTTGTGCCGCCAGCCGCCGGCCGTCGGCAGTAAAAATCAATAGAATTGGTCGGTCTAGTCCGGTGGTGGTGACTCGTGCTGTGTGTGTATCCAAAGCGCGACTGTGTCACCACCTGATTTACTCGCATGGCTCACGACTATTGGAATTATGTTTGTCGCGCACACACTGATTGTTAGGTGTGCGTTGTGTGTGTTATTCGGTGACTATGTCGGCAGTCGCCGCGACCGCGTTGTTACGCGCGGCTCAATTATTCATCGCAACCGCGATGACGCGGCGGCGGCGATATTTTGCAGGTGACACGTTTGGTTGTGCGTGCGAGTATGACTTGTGTGTGTGTGTGACGGTCTGGACAACGGCCCAATTACCGACTGACGATGGCGGTGGTAGGATCGATTGAGCGCATATGGATTGGATTGAGTGAAAAGTTTGCCATTTTTTTTACCGTTGAGGAGATAGATCTATTACTATAGATATGACCCTAGGTTAGGGTACGTGTCTCCACTCTCCACTATCTTTTTTGCACACACTCAAACAAATTATGATGTTGAGAAGCTTTAGTTCGAACTAAATTCGCTTGATGGCTTCGTCTTCATCGGATCAAAATATACTATCATATCCTGTTCCGAACAGTTTTGTGATCGGATGATGCATTAGCGCTTGTCAAAGATGGACACTGTATAACAGGAAATTCACTTCGTTTACTCTTTAGCCCCCCGAGAGGTAAATCAACATAGGAAATCAACCAGAATACATGTTCAATTGAAACTTCTGATAATCAAACGTGAGTGACTATCCGAAGTTTCAATTGATCAGAATCATGAAAATTTGCCTTGTTATCACAGGCGACACTCTCGATGGCCATGGTTCACAAATGGCTTGCAGCACAAAAGTATATCAACGCGATGATCTTATGTGTCCATTGTTAGGGGAAAAAATTACAAAATTACATATACCGCGTCCGATGTTATCGAGAGTGGCCTGTGAACAAATATTCATTATGAATGAGTCTATTGGCATCATTTCTGTCTGGGGGTCATATACACATTTTTTCAATATTTTTTTTGGTTTTCAAAAATGCATGCTCCCGTCAATTACCAATCTAATCTATTGATGTAACGCCCAGTGCCGTATCGCCAGCCGTTTGGGAGCTATGGCCTTCGGAAGAGAGCAAAACATGAAATAAAATGCGTGTCTTCGTCAGTTTTTAGTAGAACAGCGGCCCGAAACTCAACAAATATCTCATTTATTTGTCAACTATGTTTGTAGAGGTCCTCTCAAATTGATTCGAGCCCCTACTATCATCAACATGTCTATAGGTCGGCGAAGTAGAATAATGGAATTTGCTATTTTCGGCCATCCAACTTATATAAATCGGTACATGTTGTATCGCTATATGGATGCCAGCT
>JANTBZ010049042.1:0-10667 GCA_024741255.1 Exechia fusca | reverse complement strand
CTATCTCCGAAGATTCGCCATAGAAAAAAAAACTAAAGACACAGAAAGTCTTAGGTCAATGGAGATTATCAGAAAAAATATGTTAGAGCTCTACATATTTTTTGTTCTTACAAAGTGGCGCGTAGTGTAATCCAGATAAGTATGAAAAATGTACCTGGTGACATTTATCAATGGGGTTTTACGTGTAACAGCTTTATTTCATTAAAAAAAGTTCAACCTTATGAAAATTCCTATTCATTTTGTCGACGTTTTAAACAATTACAATCTAGTACTAATCGCCTGTATGGGATTTCAACTGACAATGCGTTCTAAAATGTTCAACGGTTCACTGAAAGCAACGCACGTGAAAGAGTTGATTGAAATTGAAAACGGCTAACTCCTTATACATGAATCCTTGAAATATAGCAGGCCCCGCTCAATAGTGAATTACAAAATACAGAATGTTTCCAAAACGAGGACAATGCGTGTATTCAATGCAGACACTCGAAAAATGATATTTTTCATGATTATTCGATACAAATATATAATTATAGTCTACCGGTACTCCACCAACGAAACGAAAACATATTCCGAAAAAATATTGATGAAACGTTCGGACTCGGAGCACTCGGCTATTCGCCCCAATGTAATGCCCAGTTGGTCATACCCTCAATACGGTCATGGGTGTGAGTCGTGTTCGCGATTGAAGCGCTGTAATTGCATTAGAATATTTCAATCAATCTGTGATTAAAATCTAATGTTCACGCATAAGCCGTGTCGAACACACACTCGACGAGGAAACCGCATACGGTTAAGATAGAATGTGCGCACTCACTTGCCTCGCGCATGCATGCATGCATTAATATTGTCGATCCGTTATCATCTAACACTATTAAAATAATCGCACTGTAATTGAGCAGCACAGTGATGGAGGAATATTGTAAATTATGTGGATTAGTGTGAATAATATGCTCCATTCTGCACAACAGCTCCTAATCGTGAGTAAAGACCGTGTGCGGAATTTGTCGTCAATGTAATCCCGGGTTTATGTGAAAGTATTTGCATTTGCATATGCAGCGTGTTGAGAAAATAGTTAATTACTCAATTACTTTGTGCGCGCGCAAATAGGACGATAATCACCAGCGTATGCTGCTATATGGTCTTTTAGAGCTAAAGAGAGAGTCAACGCAGCCAGGCAACATAAATACCGGGCACCCGAGCTGCGAGCACACATCGCAACAATCTTGCTAAACAGCATCGTCGCCTTCGTGTACCCGCAGTGTACGCCATGTGTGTGTGTGTGTATTTATGTTTGCTCGGCGTACCAACAAACGACACGACATGTCTAATGTGCAGCGTTGCGTGGCAAATACAGTCATTGTAATGTTGCACGGTTTTTACCGGGCGCTGCAATTTAGACAAGCGACGATGGCATACTTTAGTACCTAGCCACGCGCTAATTGTGCGAAGATTGTTGCTCTGTTGCTGTTTCTTTGGATATAAATGTCGCGTTGGATTTGTGTTGTTTTACAATGGTTTTAATTGTGAGCTGCTTTGCAATGACAATGCTATCTGCGAATACATGGAGCATAATAATATCAGAAATGATAAGAATCAACACACAAACACAAATCGACTAAATCGCACCCACCCAAATACGATGGAATTTATGATTTATGCTCACTGGCGGTTTGTGCCCTCACTAGAAGCGAAACTTACATTCCACACAACATAAATCGCGCCGAACTGACAGCATCAGCTTATTCGTCTGCGTTCGCGCGCTCGCACTTCTCAAAACCGGTTTCCACAAGCAACATGTTGGCCGTGGCGGTCGCCCAACATTTCGAGCTCCAAGCATATCGCGCACCACGCCGGCCTCCTCAGTCTTGCTATGCTGTCGGTGCGCGTCGGTTCGTCTTCGTCGTCTCCGTCGCCGTTGCGGCGGCAGCGCACGCGCAGCTGCCGCCACGGCAGCCGCCGGTTCTTCGTTGTCGTTGCCATCATCCGTCTATGATCATCGAGCATCGCGATTCCGTTCGTGTTCTCGAGTGCGCCGCCGATTACGACGTGCTAAAATCGCACGCAATCGTCGTAAAGTGTTTGAAAATTAAACGCGCGACACGACAATAAACTACGCAAGTAATATCACACGCGCGTGCGTGACTATTTCCTTCGGGCTTCGTGCGGCAGGCAGGCCGACCGGCCGGCCACGCATTGTCGCCGCGCGCTCGATCGCAGTTTCGTATTCGGTGTGCGCCGCCGCCTTTGTGAGCGTTCGCGCCATCCGGTTTGCGCGTTGCCAGCGGCACGCAAAAATACTCGTTTTGCGCGAGCTCACCATCGTCTTCGTCTTCGTCTTCGAGCACCTGGGCCGCCGCACACACCTGGGCACCACCACCTTTTGGATTACAGTGATTCTGAGTGCGTGCATATGTGTGTACTACATGGACTGATTGGTAGTGAGACAAACTATGAAGCGGCAACATTTCTGAAGAAGACAACATGTATTATTTAGACAGCCATTAAAAATCTCATCCTCGAACTGCCATTAGTTTAAAAGTAAATGAATTTATTGAAACACGCTGATCGGCATAGCCTTACGTATGAAAAAAAATAATTTGGGTGTTGATGGAGGACTGTTTTCTGATGGTTAGAAGTGCCGCAGGAGCCAAATTATGTCTTAAGAAATTGTTATCCGGGTTCTTCCATAGCCGATACAAAATTTCGCAATTGGTTTCAATAATTCTGTACCGGTCATTTGAGCACTGGAGAAACAAAAATGTTGCAGTTATGAACGAAAACATTGATAAAAAATAAACTAAATAGTTTCGGAAGTAAACATCCTTTGTAGCTCAATATTGCAGGTGTCCGCCGATACGAGTCAACTGTATGAATTTCTATTGGGCAGCAAGTGCTATACTTCTATACGTGATATTTCAAAATTTCAGCCGAAATTTGATTTTTTGTTTCGATTTTGTTCCAAGGAATCTCATCTTTATCGACAAAATTTGGTTAGAACCAGGATAAAGTCAACTTTTGTCATTTTGGTTATTGTTATTACCATGGCCAGGATGTTAAGGGAAAATCCCTTTTTATCCTGTTCATCCTACAGAACATTTGTAACCACGATTATGCGTCACGTTTCCGTACGATTAAAATAAACTATACTTGTTATCCCCTTTTTCCCCTTTTTGCCCTTAATTGGATCTTAGGCCCTTTTTTCATCTATAATCCCTTTTTTTAGACCCTTTTACGTTTTTTTCCTTTAGACCCTTTTTTTCTTTTTTTGGCCCTTTGAAAACTCTGCAAGTTTTCATCTAATTGCATACTAGTGAATGTTGAATTTTTTGTAAACAAAAATCGCTAATACATTCTTTGAAAACAAATTCAAATATTTTTGCTCATTCCTCTGAAAATATACGAAACATGTAAAGCGAAACAGTATTATCCAAGAAAAATAATGTGCTTAGGGCTATAATTGCATGGAGTATGGAGTAATTTTTTACGAAATATCATCGAGAAATTATTTTTCTTGTTTTTAGACCCTTTCTCACTGTTTTTATCCACTATTTTAGGGCCCTAAAACGTACTTTTTTAATCCTGAAGTTGCGGGCATTGGTTATTACCGACCAAGTAACTTCATCTCATTTGAACAAAAAAGTGGTATTTTAAAATGGACGTGAAATATGTGATGAAATCGTTATCGCGTAACGGTTATTTCGTATCGGCAGAACATGTTTACCCATTACAGAGGGATTGAATAAAACAAATTATGTCTATAGACAGGCAATAGAATATGATTCCAATAATTATAAATTACTCCATTGCGCATAAGTTTTAATTATCAATTTTTTGTATGTTGACGAAGGGACGAAGGATAGGGCAATTAATTACCGCTTTATTAACGTTGTTTTTCGGATTCGGCACTCAACGAATACTATATAATTTAAAATTCTTACAGATGGCTAGAGGCAAAGAGATTTCATTAGAATTGGGATGTCGAAGTCGAGAAAAAAGCATTTTGTAAGGATAAACGGCGAATAAATTTCGAATGGCATCGACATGTTGTAAGAACGCTAAATTAAGGCATTCGGGATAAAATGGAACAATGTAAAGGAATAAGAAAAGTGTTCATCAAAAATGTTGATCCTTCATAGATTGTCTCATCACTTATCAGCCCAGGTAGTATGAGTGTTCCTGAACCAAGAGTGATTGGTGCACTTGCTCAGCCAGCTAGACTCTGGCTTGCATCAGCGTCTGATTAATGTTATTCAAACACAAATCCTACACTACACAGACTATACGAAAAATCACATACACTCTCAAACACATAATGATTGCCACAAACTACATGTTGCTGCTGCCCAACACTGTCGCCACCCTACTTGCCGTCACCACCACCATCATCATCCTCCGCTCCGTCTCCGCCTCGCTCGCTCACACTCCTCCGCAAACGAACGCGCAATGCGAACCCATTTCGGTGCCCATCTGCACCGATATGCCCTACTCCCAAACGCGCATGCCCAACCGCCTCGGACACGCGCGCCAAGAGGAAGCGGGCCTGGCGGCCATCCACTACACGCCGCTGGTCAAGATGAACTGCTCCGCTGATCTGCGGCACTTTGTGTGCCTGGTGATGGTGCCGCGATGCGACGACGACGACGACGGGGCGGAGCGGGAGCGGCCGCCGTGTCGGTCGATGTGCGAGAGTGCGCGTCGATGCGAGCCGGTGATGCGCTCGTTTGGGCTGGCGTGGCCGGAGGAGCTGGAGTGCGCCGGATTTCCGGAGGGCGGTGAAGCAGGTGGGGAGGAGGAGGGAGAGTGTGTGGAGTCGAAAGAGAATTCGGTTGGGTCAGAAGTGGGATCAAAATCGAAATCGAAATCTACCCACGGACATTTGGCGGGAAATTCGACGGCGGCGTCAGCGAAAGTGAGCGATGGGCGAAAAAATGCCGGTGGCGGATCTCGGGCGGCGGCGGCGACGACGGTGTTCGCTCGGCACATCCGGTTCGTGTGTCCGGTGCAGCTGAAGACGCCGCCGGCGATGGGATACGCGTTGCGAGTGGGCGGAAAGGTGAGATGAGATGGGAGATGGGAGAGAAAGTTTTTCTTCCTTCGTCTCGGTGTTTGGTTGGATTGATGAGTTTGTGTTGTGTGCTGTGTGTTGTGTGTCTCGAGTGCTCAAGTAGGTGCATCGAGTGTGCTCGAGCCGGAACTGCGGAACGTCTTCCGACAGCCGGATGAGGTGAGGTCGCGCAAACAGGTTGTGTGTGTGTGTGTTTGAGACGTTTGCCGAGCAGTGGTTCCCGTCGATTTGAGCCCAGTGCGAAGCAGTTAGTGGTACTTTGTTGAACTTGTAGTGTAGTTCAACATACAGATGCCGGAGGCATTCAGTAACAAAATGTAGAGTGTAAAGTGATACGGTTTCCATGCTACGGCTCATGTTGTTATATTCTGGAAATGAAGGCGTGGAATTGCCGCTACCACAGTCGACTATAACTCAGAAATGTTTCAGTGCAACATAAATGTATCCAATGTCCATATTCGAACAAATACGTGTGCTTAGTACAGTTCTAGTCATTCAAAGAAAACAACGTACAACGTACTTCAAAGAAAACAACGTTTTTGATTTAAATACTGCTTAACTATGGCACTATGACATATAGAAGCCAACTCCATATCATGGTATAAAATTCAAACGAATACAGGTTTAAAATACTGGTTGAGAAACAATGGCACTAAACAACCTATTGTATGACACTTAACATGAAGACAATGCGTATTGTTCGTTGTGCATTGAAATGAGTCACCGGAAATGCTGCAATCGTGCAGCATTTCCATATTGTATAAGCATGTTCAAAGATTCTATTAACACCTCAAGCCCGAATATATTTGTTCGTGTTTTTGTGCGTAGGTGTGTGTAAGTGTGCGTGTAATTTACTTTACTATGAACATTTGTGAACATCCAATAAATACACTTGTCTCAACGTGGGTTACACCTAAGGCGATATTTGGATACAATTTGTATGCGAATAGTATTCAAATATTATTCGAAAATGCTGAACAAAATACGATCAATGTCAATGTCATGTTTAGCAGCGACTCCAAATTAATCCAACAAATATACCATCTTAGCAAACCTTTCACCACGTGCATGCATCAAATTAATTAAAATTCAATAGAAAAATCTCCTGCACTACTCACAGAATTTAGACGTGCACCCACGAAACATACGTTGTTTTGTGCGTTTTTACAACGAATACCATGTGCGAAAGAGATATAAAATGTTCATTTCCCTTTCTTATAATATGGCGCCACTCATCCAGGCAATCTAGTCAAACGGGTCCACTCATTCAGCTATTTTGAGACGTCTTCACCAAAACATCTCAACCCAACATTATTTTCACGTTGATAAATGTCTCACGAATAACATGTTATAATAACATTATTTTGTTTGTTACGATATACTCTGATGTGTCCCAGAGTGCAACAAAAAGTTGCTACAAGTAGCTACGATTGCCCACCATGTTGTTAAGCGGTACTATACGTGTTAATAAGTAAACGGATGTCTTGATATCTGCATAATGTCGATTGTATTTTTCATGCCATCGAATCGGAAAACTGTCCCACTCATACGATTTAGTTTTGTTCTGTTCCGAACATCAGTTCGTTGTTCGCAATTCAATATACTCGCATTATGCGTTTTTCTCCCTCGATACCTCGAAATATTGGTTAGCTGCAAGCTGCTTCGGAAGTCTGCCAATTCGCCAGAACAGGGAATTCAATACTGTGCGAATTGGAAAAATATGCAGTCTAATTGGATCGGGAAATGGCGAACAACTCGTGCGTCGTATAGGAAAATATGATTTTGTTTTGGTATTGCGATATCCCTGCGGCAATAATGGCGGAAGTTTCGTATTGATATAGAGATTTGCTTGATAGCACAGATTGTACGGATAAAATGCACATTTCACAATGTTTATGTATTCAACGGGTAGAGCATAATTGGAACAGAAACGATTCATTTTAATAGAAATATACTCGTTGCGAGGGAACTGCACTTTCAATGTGTATGCATTCGTAATGTAATTCCGCATAATTGAATGATAAACTACTTCATAGCGTTCATTTGATTGATTCTGTTATGGAAACTTCAACTTGTGCTGTTTCAATTGTTATGGAAATGATTTCATCTCAATACAAAACGAACTAATTTGAACATAATATCCTTCCTCTGGCAGGAAGAGAAAAATTGCGGAGCACCCTGCCATGCAATGTTCTTCATGGAAAATGAACGAACCGTACTTCGCTACTGGGTCGCCTCTTGGGCTGCCATTTGCTGCGCCAGCTGCTTGTTCACGGTAAGTGCAACAATCGCTCTCAAATGCATCAGACCGCAATTAGTTCAATCCGAAACGATTCACCCACCATCTCCATCCCAGCTACTCACCTTCTTGATTGATCCGTCGCGTTTCCGGTATCCGGAACGGGCAATCGTCTATCTGGCCTTCTGCTATCTGATCGTTGGATGCGCTTTCGTCGCCGGTCTCGGCGTCGGCGATTCGGTGGCGTGTCGCCAGCCATTCGTGGCACCTGTGCGGTTGCGCGGCTTGCAGATGGTGTCGACGATAACGCAGGTGAGTTGGAGAATATGCACTTTTTTCAAGCCAAAAAAGGAGGAGTTGACTTGACCATAACAAGATGTAAAGTGAATAAATCAAATTAAGAACGCCTAATGATAAATAATGTTACCATAAAGTTATTTTGAATTAAGAACATTGATCTAAACTTAATAAACTAAAAATCATTCAAAAAAGTTGTACAGTTTTAGCTAAAATAGAACGGGGTGTAAAAAATACCCCAAACTTTTTAAAACGTCGAAAAAACATGCCCTCTGTTTCCAGCGAATTGCTCCGTGTATTAAATTTGCACATGACAACAATATTTAGCCGAAACAAATTGTCTTTCAATTGCATTTTTCAGTTTGAAAATCGGCTGTAAATTACAGATGTGTGAGCTCTTCGCGCTTAGAAGCAGAATAGATTGAGGTTACAAATCAGTTAATTATAATCTAGAACATAGAATACATACATATACTATGAAATACCATTTTCTTTAATCTAGAAAAAGAATGTCAAGGAAGTCAAATAATAATTCAAATTATGAAGTATACCGTTCTGAATGATTCCATTCTTCCTTGTCCTGCGTCCGATTTTCCGTTCATCACCAGGGCCACCGACAATCGGCGCCCTGCACCGTCCTCTTCATGGCCCTCTACTTCTGCTGCATGGCCGCCTTCGCCTGGTGGACATGCCTGACGCTCGCCTGGTATCTGACCGCCGGTCTCAAGTGGGGTCACGAGGCCATCGAGAGCCGGGCGCACATGTTCCACGTGTTCGCGTGGACGCTGCCCGCGCTGCAGACGATCTGCGTGCTGGCGCTGGGCAAAGTGGAGGGTGAGTGTTCTTCGATTCCATTTAAGCCGTTGTCAGTTTTCACCAAGGACGATACAAGATATTCACAAGATATTCACAGAATAACCTTGCAACAAATGTGAACTTCCATCTCTCAATTTGGAAGCGTAACATTTTAATCTTGGCGATCACTTCATTTTTTATAACGAAGGATTGCCAGAACGAACGTATTTAACGCAGTATATTATCAGGGCATTTCAGAATATCCTACAGGACATCTACAGATATCTTACAGGTTATCTACAGCAGAGGTGTGAAATAATCTCAGGACTCGACACGCAAATGTTCGTTTCACCAAGGATGTGCTACAAAATATTCACAGAACATCTTTGAACAAAATATGAACATCTATATTTCAAATTGGAAACATAGAGATGTTGGTTCACAGTATTTTCAAAATTCTTGAAGCTTTACTTCATTTTTATAACGATGGACTGCCATGACGAACGTATTTAACGCAAAATAACATTGAGGATATTTCCAGGATATTCCCAGGATATCCTACAGTACATCTACAAGATATTTTACATGGTATCTACGGAATGTTCTAGAAGATGACCAACATAATATTTTCGGTTTTTACCAAGTTCCAATTTGAAAATTCATAAATGTTTGTTCCTAGCAACTTCCTAACGATTTTGGTTGGCGTTTTACCATATTTTATGAATTCTCGACCGAAAATAGCTATCTCGAATGACTTTGTAGGGGCTCCTCCTGTATGTTCCTAAGGAATAATCGTATTCAAGCGAATGATCAGTACAAGAGTAATACAATACAAAATACAATCAAACTACCTTAGACCATAGTTCAAGTCTTTACCTTACCTAACCAATAAATCCCAATCCCTCTCTAGGCGACGTCCTCTCCGGCGTCTGCTTCGTCGGCCACCTGGACGCCCGTGCCCTCGGCTGGTTCGTACTCCTGCCTCTCTGCGCCTACCTCGCGCTGGGCGGCGCCTTCCTTCTGGCCGGCTTTATCTCCCTGTTCCGCATCCGGCGCGTGATGCTCGCCGATGGTTCGCGCACCGACAAACTAGAGCGCCTAATGGCGCGCATTGGCTTCTTCTCAGCGCTGTTCGTGCTGCCCGCTGCCGGTCTGATTGGCTGCCTCGCCTACGAGTATCGGAACCATGAGGCGTGGATGATGCGCTGGCATCGGGAGATGTGTCGCGTGTTCTCGATACCGTGTCCGAATGGGGCGCCGGAGGCGGCTGGAGGCACGGCGATCGATTCGGATGCGGATGCTCCGCTGCTGGCAGTGTTTATGCTGAAGTACGTGTGCTCGATGCTGGTCGGAGTGACTTCGGCGGTTTGGCTGGTGTCCGGTAAAACGATGGCCAGTTGGCGGCGGTTTGTGGAGCGGTTGCGCGGCGATGGCGGCGGAGATGATGGCGCAGGTGCGAGTAGTGATCGTGTGGTGACAACGGTCGCTTCGGTGGCGGCCAAGCAGCAGATGCGGATGAAGAAGACGAATGGAGCGGTGGAGGTGGACGGAAGGGATGTTGGGAGGCAGGTGGCAAGCAGGGGCAAAGTTGGTGATCAAGTTACGGCGTATGTGTAGGATAGGGTGGATGTTCGCATGTGAATGGGATGTACAAAGTGTGTAAAAAGTCATTAGAGTAAGGGGTGAATAAATAAATATTGAATTGTTCACAAAAGTGTTTTCACTGGTCTGTAGAATGAATAAAACATGTTAAATAAAATAATGTAGGAAATATTTATAAATATGTACATTTTCTGAAAATATGTAATACAAAATACAATCCTGAAAATCGAATAACTGTTCAGTGTTTTTTTGTGTATGATGGGACATAGTAAGTAAGAATCAACCTCGATTTATATTTTATGACGATCTGAATATTTTAAAATTATATTATTAGAGTAATGTGGGACATTTAAGCGCGAAGAGCTACCACGTTTGTAATTGACAGGCAAGATAACTCTTGTTCATTTCGGCCATACATTTTTGCCAATGCTTGGAACTATTTTACTTGTGAACAAATTTGTTCATTGAGCATCATTTTATTTGATATATATAAGACTTGTTGGAGAATAATATCACCCTTTGTATCTACAATTCTGCATCAACCGATTTTTGATCAGTGACAATCGTCATTCGATCATTCTATAACGTCGATGACCCATATATCATCGTACACATGGTGCAATACATAATGACAGCGATCGGAAATCTGTTGATGCAGAATTGGAGATA
>JANTBZ010049041.1:0-27134 GCA_024741255.1 Exechia fusca | reverse complement strand
CTGTAGAACATTGGTAAACTACGACCGTGCTAAGATTTGTTCCAGCTAGCACTATTATTATTTGACGTCCTTCGGAAACTTGAAACATTTCCGTTGCTTTTTTCATGTGAATTTGAACCACCGATTCGTGATTCCGAAACCCGACTACGCTACCCACTCTACCATCGCGTCGTTAGACATCCATTGTGTGTGCGAATGAAATGTTTGAACGTTTTCTATCAGCCACATTTTTGAGTCGATCGTTAAATGCTAGACTTGTTAAACTTCTTGCTAAACTTCGATTCGAAGGAAAATGCTCCAGTAATCTTTTTCTTTCAATGCACTATACTATACTATGTCAACTTGCCATCATCGATTGAGTTCGTGAAATACATCGGCCGTGACGCACCCCGTATATGTGTGTGGAAATGTGTGTGTGTGTGTGTGTGTGTGTGTGTGTGTGTGTGTGTGTGTGTGTGTGTGTGTGTGTGTGTGTGTCTGTGGGCTCGTTTGCGTTCTGCCGAACACCTGCCTGCTGCTGGTGTGCCATTGTCAGTCTGCAGGGCCAACGTCGAGCGAGCTGTTGCTGCACGCGCACGCTCGGGTTGTAGAACTTTAATCGCACGCGCGCGCACACGATAGGTTCTTTGTCATATTCGTGCGTTGTCGTTGGGTTACTCGCTGAAACGCGCGCGATCGAGCAGCACACGAGCAGCGCCGCCGCCGCAGCCGAGCATATGTGCGCATAATAGAGGAGCGCGAATGGCTGGTTGGAGCACGCAGTCAGTCGTGCGTGCCCCGGTGAACACGCGTCGACGCTTGCGACGTCGAACATTTGATTGCCAAAGGGATAGAGCGATGCGTAGCTGTTGTGTGTGCAGATGTTGCGATGGCAAAAATGCAAGCGATGCCCCGGTTATAATGCAAATAAGTAGTCATCAACGATTATGCGCGCTTCCTCGAATTGTGTTGTGCGTGCGTACATCTGTCGTCGTTGACGCCGCGCACATGCTTCTTATACTTTGTAAAATGAGTTTCGCACATTGTGAGCAGCTAAAACCAGCTAAAGTCCACGTGCAATCGCCGCGAAATGGTTCAGCACTCAGAACGGACAACATTGAAATCGCACATTTCCCCTCATATGCTTCGCGGTCTACTCTGTCCAATACCTGTGCGAACGCCGCGTACCTGTGTGCCTTTTCGTGTAGACTTCACTCGTGCCATGTGCGTGCGTGTAGAGTTCTGAGGACAGCTGGTGCACGCGCATGCGCCGTACTGCGCGTCTCGTGTGTTATGCTCGCATCCATATAAGACCTACGGCCAGCCGGTTGCATGCGTTTAGTTTAGGACTGTCTCTCGTACGAATCGGACGTGTTCAACGCGCAACATTTTCGCCGCTCGTAGTTCCGAAACTTACGCGTGCAGCCGCCGAAGTCGTTCGCGTATATCGCTCTCAGCTTAAGTCAGCAGCAGTAGCAGCAACATTTCACCGTATTGTGGGTGGCGTGCGCGTGGTTTGAATTGAAATTCGCTCTTGTGCGGTCGGGCACTTGACGTCACTTGAGAGTGCAGTTTTTCTGTTGTGTGTGCATTTTTCCGCGAAAGCAGTTCGGGCTGCACATTTACATTCATCAGAAACACACCCACACACACATACCCAGTGACGCACAGTTCAACTGCAATCTACATTCGGAGAACGCACTCCCACAAACCACACTCACGAACCCACACACGTTTACATGATTGGCACCAAACAGCAGCAGCAGCCGCAGCAGCAATCGTGCAAGAAATGCATTCGGGCGCTCACGTCGCAGAGTGTATGATTGGAATCGCATCGCATGCAGTTTATTTATATGCGAAACGTCGTTGCTGTGCAGTGTGCGAGTGTGTCTGTCGGTTTCGGTGCTAGCTGGTTGCGGTTGAGCTCCATTCGACCGTTGCGTTGCGCCGACGACGACGACGAACACGTGCCAGCCACCCAGTGTTTTGAATTTTAAATTTTCCGCGTCGTTTGCCGGCCGTTTGTGCGCCAGTGCAAGCTGCTGGTGCTGCTGTGCAAACACCGCCGCCGTCCTGCCAACGCCAACCCCAACCCCCCAACACTCCGCCGAACGCAGAACGCCATCGTTTACCGGAAGAAACGCCAGCGTCAGCGCATTGATCGACACTCTCGAAACGACTGTCGGAGTACATTGGTCGTAAAACCGTCGTTGGTGTTGTCGCCGTCGTCGTCATCGTTGTTGTCGATATACACATACACGTGTGTGTGTCTGCTTTACTCCACATACACACATAGTGCATATAGACTTTTGTGGGTGTATGCGTGTGGTCGTGTGCGACGTGCTGCTGGCTTATTCATATGAAAAGTGTTTGATGCAGCTCCACTGTTCGACGATCGTTTGAATAATTTATCTGTGAGGTGACAGACGAACGAGCTTGTCGAGCTTGTGTGTGCTGCGAGCGACCGAGCGACGTGAAGTGGAAAACAGTGTGCTGCTCGGAGCAACCACCCCCCATCGCACTCGTGCTAGTTTCGCTGACGAAGCGGTGTTGGTGTTTGTGTAGTCGCGTGAGCTCGGAGAATCCACACGCACGCACGCAACTAGAAAAGTGTTTACATTATGCAAATGGATTAGCGATTTGTCGATCAACAACCGCGTCGCGTGTCGCTCGTGTCATCGTGTGTTAGCGGGTTTTTTCGCGGGTTCACGCGCGCTCTCAGCAATCAAGAACGTCTTTTCGCCGCCATCGAATTGATTTATCCGGATTAATCACACGCACGATAGAACCCATCACCGCCACTGCCATCACCATGAAAACCTGCAGAAGCAGCAGCAGTCGGAGCAGCGGCAGCCGGAGCATCAGTCTGTGGTGGAGTGTGCTGGCGACGCTTGTCGTCTTGCACTCGACGATCGATGCCAGTGCGATTGGCAAAAGCATTAACAATCGTCGGCTGCGCGACGCAGACAGCATACAGTCGGATATCTCGTCGTCGTCCATGTCGCTGGCGTCGTCGGAGGAGGAGTTCGCTTCGTCTTCGGTCGAGAGTGTCGAGGACTCGGTGCTGTCGCTGGAGGACCAGGTGCGCCTGCTCTCCAAGCAGATGAGCGCCTTGATGACGCACCGCCGCGAGGATTACAAGCAGCTCGAAGAGAGCCTGCGGAGCTCGGTGCACAAAAGTGCGCAGCAATTCGGACAGGCTGAGCTGCACGAGGAGGTGCTGAAATTGAGGTAAGACGCGCGACACGCGTGCGAGGTCAATGCGACGCGTATTTCGACTTACGAGCAGCTCTTCTTACCCGTGGATATATCGAGTCAACGATGCGTGCGGAGAACGATTTATCTTGACTTGCACGCTCAACATTAAATCACTTGAACATTTATCAATTCAATAACGACTGTGTTTATTTGGCCGACAAGCAATATAACCGTTGCGAAAACAAATATCATACCGTACACCGACGAAAATTCAGTTTGCGTATTTACCCCGGTTCCGCACAGCATCTCTCTCTCTCTCGTCATAAATCCGTATAGAGTTCTGCCAGCATTTACTCCGGCGCATTGGCGCAGTTCGCTGGCAATAAATCCAATTCGCAAGGCTCGAGGCACATTAATAATACTCGATTATCGTGACAAAGAACGGGTGAGGGGAGACTGTGAGTGTGTGTGTGTGTGTGTGTGTGTGCAAGCGAGCTGGTTGGTATGGATGCGTCGAATCGGGTGCTGATGGCGCTATATCAGTGTACACTACGGCGGAGCGACGATACGTGTGTTCATGTTATTGTCTAGACAACTGCGACAAACTTGGCAAACGCGAAAGCCATTCTTATGTAATGCTCAGGGCACGCTGTCATTACGCGTCGCATGCGTGTCTATCATAAAAAACTTTGAAGCAGCCGCAGGGCGTTCATCCTCGTATATACGCGTGCGTATGCGTACGCGACGCGTTCGCCGCAAGCCGCGAGAATGTGTGCACTTGTCTCTGTTGTTGAACCCCACGATTCTCCGATACGTGTGTGTAGGGTATCAAACGAGAGTTTAATCTGAAACGAGGTTTTTCCAATCGAAATTGCATGTGACATTCGATTAGCTGCTCGCCGCACGGTGACGACTCAACCAATTTCAGGTTACACACATTTAGTACTCTACGCGGAACATGCGGGAGCCACAACCATTCGCACGGCAGCAAACTTTGCCGCAAACCGTAAGAATTTTCTGATTTATATGCAAATTGACATGGCTTGCGGAGGAAAACAACTTAGGTGTGGCTCCATTTGGCCGTCGATGTCCCCACCACGACGACGAACCGACGAACGACTAACTTGCGCTTATCAAATTACATAATAACGCACAAGACTGGCGACGAAGAGTACATAAAAAATGCATCTAGCACAAATCCTCGATCGATCATCGTTCATGGTCACAAGGATAAAAAACAGTATCCGACACGCATGACTGCGCTCACGCAACATTGGCCGCAGTATTTTTTCGCGCCACTGAAGCGTGTGCGTCCGCCGCATATATGAATATGCAACAGACTGTACGGAATTGCTGGAATTTAATCACGCACACACTTGGTGGTCGTGTGGTCTGCTCTGCACCGTTATTATTACGTTAATGTGCATGTCTGTCAAGCGGGGTTTTCAGCCGTAATGTTGGTCCTGCTGTTGCATTAAATGCGTGTACCGCTGACACCTCGAAATACAATCGCACGCCGCGCACAAATCGGCAACATGTAATGATGATGTTGACAAATTGGAAAATGACGTGTCCAACATGCGCAAAAACTGCCGGTCGCGTTTTGACAATCGCATTGTTGCAAATCGAATACTTAACGTTGACAGGATTCAATTAAAATTTAGTGCCCATCGTTTGGCTTTGTTTGGGGAACACGCCATCACCACCACTGATATGGCAACCGGAGAGCCACGTTAGCGGGTAGCACATATGAACGTATGTATATGTATCTGGGTTATTTCGTGTCACGCACACGCGGCGCAATGCAAATTGGCGCTCGTCGAGTTAGCTCATACATAAATTTCGGGATCTAAAAACAGAAGCTTTAACTGTAGAACAGGGACGAACTGTGATAACGGATAATGTATTGAATGTGCGTGTGTATTTTCCGGTGCCAGGTACGCCGAGAGCATTTAATTCGCGTACAGAATAACCACGAAATGAATACTCAATGAAAAGTGTTTGTCATTTAAATCCGTTTGATAATTGGAATTATTATTGGCATTTATCATACAGTTGATCAAAATTCCCCACATTCGACCTAATTAGTACACTCAACAAGCAGCTATCGAATTTTAAAATACTCGATAACCGAAAGCAAACCGAACAGTGCGCAGGCGCCCGGCATAAACACGTTCACTTTATATCCGTGCACACAGCGGAGTGGTGCATCGTCGCATCCGCATCGTTTCCCACGGAGTGCTTGCAGCCACAAAATGCAAGGTGGATGAATAAAGTGTGCACGCACGCACGCACGCACGCAATGCAATAAACCTTGGTTCGGAACTGCTTGCACTTTTGTCGACGCGAACCGTCGTCGTCGTCGTCTCTCAGTAACGGCGAAAAAAGACTCCAGTACTTTCCAAGTACGTGTCGTTGTTCCACTGTGTATATGCGCGCAGTGTACGCAAAAAATAACATTTGAACACGTACGCGCAAGCCGGCGACATAAATGCCGTTGCTATCATACGACGATACAACCGCGCGCCCATCCACATGCGCAAGTGTGTGTATACCAGAAAGCTTAATCTTATAATGGAAGCAACGTGCGTTGCGGCTGCGAACCAGCAACTACTATACGTGCGAATCTCTCCGCTCCGAGCATAAGCAATTCGCATACATACGCACACACTCGATCCAGAGCCCGTCATCCATAGCAAAGGCTTTCGCCATAAATCTCCTGATTTATAATGCTCCAACAAGGTGGACAAAGTTGCTCGTTTCACCAACACAAGCAGACACCACACACAAACACACACGCACTCACGTTCTCGTTGAACCTGTGCGCCGATATACGTTTTATGTAGAGCGCATATAATAAATCTCCACTAATGCTTTCGTTCATGTTGCTGTTTATCTCTTCACCGTCGATTTGCCACAGGAGTGCCATGCACCGATTGTTGTTCGACATATCTGTGTGCGTGTCTGAGACGGAGAAGTCTTAAGGTGTATGTATGTGCGAATGTGCGAGAGTTCTGGGGTCTCGCATACTCTCATGCGCTTGCCGAGTCAATCGAAGTACTGGATGAAGTATGTAGACTCTATTTCAGATGGAAGAGACCTCCGAGTCTGCCACTGCACAGGCAACAAATGCGGCATCGTCTTGAACCGAATCCATGTGCATTCGTCTGAATTAATCCATCTTGTGGTGACTGCATGTGTCACGACGACGACGACGACGATGCTCTTGTCCCCTTCGACCGAACGAGCGCATTAGTGCTACTGAGCGCGACACAGGACATTAATATTCCACGTTCACTCCTTTATCCCATCCCCGCACAGGCAAGAAGTGAAGACGTTGCGTCGCGATGCCGCCGCCACGGCCAAGGACCGGCTTACCGTCGACTGGTTCTCGAAGACGGTCGGCGAGCTGCGCGCCGAAATCGCCGAACTGCAGCAGGCCGCCAAGAACACGACGCGAGCGGTGCAGCAGCGGGCACCGATGCACGAGGACGTCGCCGAGCTGCAGTACGACCAGCGCCAGATGCGCCTGTCGATGGATGCGATGCGGTCGCGCCAGGAGCAGCTGGCGCACGAGGTGAAGGAACTGCGCGACGAGGCGCTGCAGAACAGCGAGGACATTCACAGTCGGCTGTATCGGATGCACCAGCAGCACCATGGTGACCAGGTGAGTGGAGAAAGCCGGCTGTGGGAGCCAATTTGACTGTAATGAAAGGGGGTGAAAGTTGTAATTAAAAATGCTAATAAACTGGCGTGCCCGGGCCGGGCATGCAGGTGAACAACGCCTCTGACATTAATGAACATGCACTCACGTGGCATAACTTTTAAGATTGATTTATGTGTGGAACACGCATCGAATGAACGTACTACACCGAATCATCTGCACGTGATTAATCTGAAAAATAACCCGAACACAGTGTGTAAACACTCGCGCATTCGCACTCTTTCTCCTCGCTCTTTCTTGGCGGCGTTCTTCCGCATTGTTACGCTCCGCTCCGCGCTATAACGCTTTTATCGCTTGGCTTAATGTTTGTTTGCGTTTTGTTCGAAAACAGAAACATCCGAGAAAAAATACCGTACCGCCACTTGCATCACACGAGCGAGGCGCACGCTCAACATTTTAAATCGCCAAACTTTGCCGTCGAACGCGCCGGCGTCGACGCGGTGCAGATGGCAAATTTAGTGCGCTCGGCGTGTGTGTGTGTGTGTGGTGCACGTCCGCGAAGATGATGATGCTTTGGTTGAGTCGGGCCAAAAGTTCTGAGTGCATCATTTCGACGGGTGTTTCGACAAACACGCAGTTCTGCAAAGAGCGCTCGCTCGCCTGCTGCTGCTCAAAAACGAAGCATAACAAGCAGCGCACGTGTTTGATGGTGTGATGGTGTGTGTTTGGTGGATATCTTTAATCAGCTCGCGAGCGTCTTGATGATCCAATGGTCGTATTCTGAATGCTGGAGAGCACATTCTGAATACTGCGGATATATGCATATGTGATGTTAAACGGAGCGCAGAATTGTGATGAACTCGGGGTGTTTGGGCGCTTCGGTATAAAGGTATTTTACTGCGGCGCTTCGCACCTGCCATCAACTGTAAGAGGCGGATTTAATGCAACATACATATGTATGCATTACATATGTATGCACATGCGCACTGAAACGTTCGTACTCGAGCAAATACGGTTAAGCAATGCGATCAAATATACCGATGTAGTCTGTGTGTTTGCGTGCTGGACGGCTGATGTGTGTGTATGTGTGTGTGTGTTGGCGGGAATGCTGCACTATATCAACCACCTGTTGCAGACGTTAATTGCGAATTGTGCGCAGCGCACACAGTTTCTGGCATAAGCTGGGAAATTTGTTATTCGCAATGGCATCAGCGTCATCGTCAGCGAGTGCGTCTTCGTGCGAGGATTAAGAAAGTGGTTTACGACAGTGGCCGTCCGATGTTGGCACGACGTTGGAATGTGTTCGGCCATGTTCGCTTGTCACTGAACAAACAATCACTTGTACATACAATCGCACGCCAGCGCACCTTCATGTTGAGACATGTGCCATGTTACAAATGAGCACACGACCGCTCATAATGTGGTGATAACCATGACAATAAATTCACCGTTTTCTCCCCTCCATTAGTCAATCAATTGTCTCGCCTTTCACGATGTTATGACGTTGGCCAGGAATTTATTGCCTACCGGCAGAAACAACACTATTACGTAATGCGTGCGTGTTGTGTAGGATATTGGATGGTATGTAACGTTTCCTGGGTTTCCGGCGAACATAATACATACATATGTTGATGTTAGTCACAGGAGCGTTCGCTTACATTCCATGATGTATACAGCCAATTATGCCTAATGTCGTACACACACTCGCACATATTCGCATACACATATTTGGGATTGCCGCTTTGTTGTGTGAGTGAGTTGCATACTTGAGCCCGAAGAATCGTTTGTGGAACAACTTGATTCGCAGAACTCAACCCGAAGCCGGCTCTGAGTGTCTGGAGGAAATATGCTCGAAATTCGATGTCGCATATTTCATATGTAAGGGTGTTCGTACGTGCGTCGTCCCTGGAACATAGGGAGGCAAATGTACGCTCCTCTTGCGGGAAGATGAATGCGTATTTACATATGTGGTGAACTAATTTAAATGTAATGTTCATGGCGTAACAATTACCTTGTTAGCTTCTTTGCTTGCCGACAATGTGAACATGTCTCATTATGCGGAAAAGTTGCAAATGGCATTACACGAGACGTTTCAAGATGACGCGTTTCGTACGTGTTTATCGTTATATTGTCGCCCAGTAGCTCTGTGTGATTCTGCGGGGGCACTTGAACCGCCAACATCATTGTTCAGTCGTAAAGGCTCATCTGTGAACGAAAAAAATGTCAAATCAAATCAAATCGTCGGGCGCATTGATTCTGAATGGCCATATCAAAGACATGGGAACCGCACACACACACACGCACTGTGACACTAAAATCTGCATGTCAATGTGTTCACGGCCGAATTGAAACGATGCTGATCCGTTTGAACCCCTTTACGAACCCCCATCACGTTTTACGACTTAATTCGTTTTGTTTTGGCGAACACTCGCAACACAAGGAACACTCGCTCGCACACGATCCCACACACGACGCGAAGCGGCAAGCGAAGCAGAGAATTCGTGTGCACCACGTGCGCCAGTGTGTTTGTGTGCGAAACTCGTTTGTCGCAAATGCGGCGTCTGACGTAGCAGACAGAAGGCCACATCAGGCTGGTCGTCGCCATTTGTATGAATACATTACACTACTACAGCATACCCCCAGAAAACAGCAGAAAAGCCGAATTCCGTTTTTTTGTGTGTCTCGTTGACGACGATGGCTTGTACGTGTCTACAATATTTGCATCGCATATAACGTACGTACACACTACAGCATGCACACATGACGATGCGTTAAAACGCGCCGAAGGCGGCGGCCTCCGGGCTGCCGCCGAGAGCTCTAGAGCCATTGTATTATTTCGGGCATGCGTCTCGTGTCAACACAGGACTGCAAATGTATTCGCGCTAAACGTATTTACTACACACACACACACACACAGTAGAAGTATCCGGGCTCACGCTCACAGTTCAACGTCAACGGCGCACACACACTCTCGAAACCGATGATGCTGGCCACTAAAAGTACACAATGATTTTGAGCACGTGCGCCGCAAACTGCCGGATTATCGGTTCCGTGACCCGGATAATACCACAGCGCAGTGTCACCTCGATGTGCATTAAATTTATGTTCGGTGTAGCGGTACTCATATTTTTGCGCAATCGTGACATTTGCGAAATGAATCGTGTTGTCTCTGTGATTACGTAGCATATAATTTAGTAATCAGAACATGTTGCGGTTCATAATGACGAAGTATCGTTTGAATGGACTGAAGAAAATCAAATAATATTAATAAGTTATCGATTCAGTGCTATGCTTCGCTTTGAGCATTCAATTTGAACGATCCTAACAGTTCAACAAACCAGTCATCAGGCTAATGCTTTGAAAGCGTGCGAGCAACGAGCTTATTCAATTCAACATGTTAAATGTGTTGAATTGCGGACTTGTGAATATTCTCCTGAATCGATGTGCATGTGCATAATAACCGTTTCATCAATATAACTTATTCAGTGTGCACACAGAGCAGAGCAGAGCACGTTGACTCGTGGCAAGCCGCTAATGAGTTCAGCACCGGGCTAATAGGATTGGTTCTGTGTACGCATTGGGTGGTGGTCCTGAACAGTATATGCTCAATGTTTCCATGAAGAAGCGTCTTTAGCGCCAAACATAATCGATAGTTTCGTCTCGTTTCAGCAGGCATAGTTTCAACTATTTTTATACTGTAGCTGGATGCCCGATTCATTATGCAAGAATAGGAATATTATTTTTAGTTCTCGACTACAACACAACTACAACTAGTGAACAATTGTTTCGAAAGTAATCAATATATATCACCCCCGAGTAGTACCTCGAGAACAGAGCTACCAACAAACTTGGCTGCTCGTGTGTGTGTGTGTGGGTATGTGTGTGCTCACAGTTGTTGACGTTGTTTCCAACTTCGTGGAATTGTTGCTTTGAAAAGTTGAGCACATTTACTGAAACCCACACACAAACACCACACACTCATAGCATAGCAGCACGCACACACACACGCACACGTTCGGGAGCACGCTCCGCCGAGATGAATCGACCGAACTTTGAAACAATATATGCATCGCGCTCCCACTGCCGGTATTGAAACATTTGTTCTTTTGTGTGATGGACATGTTCGTTTTAGTTGAGAGTCGAGAGACTGACAAGCCATGTTGGCGCCCACTAATATTCTCGAATGCATCAGACGAACCCACCTGCCGCAATTACTTAGCATATCAATCAAGCAAATAACACACATCGTCACCGCACGTTCGAGAAATACGACTAACGGTATTTCATTCATATTCCTAGAACACTCCGGCAATGGCTAACGACGCCGATCCGGACACTTTTGCCGACTCCACGGACGCACCGCACGTTCCGCACCCGGACGCCGAGAACCGCGTCCGCCACCATCGCTTCATGCGCCAGCAGCTCCAAGTGATCGAGGTCGCCCAGCGCCAGATGCGCCACCAGATTGGCGCCCTGCAACGCGACCATCTGGCCACCCGCATGCACGCCGTCGAGCAGGAGCAGCGCCGGCTGGCCGACGGAGCCTTCAACGTCAGCCGCCAGGTGGCCTCGCTGGATCGGCTGCACGGCTCGATGCTGGCGCTGCTCGAGGACATCGAATCGGTGCAGGCCACCGTCGACAAGAGCGTGCCCGAGATTCGACGCGAGATCGCCAAAGTGGAGTTCAGCGAAGCGCAGTTGGCCGCGGAGCAGAACATTCTGCGCGAGGAGGAACACAATGCGGCCAAGAGCATTCAGGCGATTGCGGTGAGCGTGAGCACGCTGCAAGATGAGCGTGAGCAGGCGAAGAAGTTGCGGGCGCAGGTGGAGCAGCTGCAGAAGGACCTGGCTGATGTGCGGCTGGCGAGCAACGTGCACCGGGACATTGCGCACCGGCGGCTGGAGAAGGTAGGTGTGGGGATTTTAGAAGGAAAATCACTTGGTTCTGTACTTAAAACATTGCGTACCGGTTGATACGAACGTTGTCCGGCTGTTGAATAACGAATTGGATAGTAGAACTGGAGAACGTTTTTCTCTGGAATAATGATAAAAAACATAATTTTATCATTTACTGATTTGTGACTTTTTAATATTTCACAAACACCAATCAGGCTTCCATGACACTTATGAAATTAGCAATGGTTCGAACACTAATTGCAGATATTTATTGTGTATAATGATTTCAGGTAGAACACCGTTCAATTCCAATAAATTAACGTTTGCACCGTTTTTAGCAATGATTATTGAATTAGTTAAATGTTATGCCCACTATTGCACACACCAACACCTCCAAACCAAATATGCTAATCTGTTTCGAACAAACGTTTATTATTATTCTACGTAAATTGCACTGCACATAAAAACCATAAAATGGCCAAACACATGGCCAGAGGCTAAGTATGTTAAATACCGAACCATTGTGTGCAACAGAACTTTTGTGCTCGCCGCCCCCGAATCCTCACGCATGATTATGATTATGAGGGCCGCCGTCTACGTCGCACACCGTCTCTCCGCCGACATAATTAATGCGTGTTTTCGCCATTTATTATTTTTTTTCCCGCTGAGCGCTACTCGCTTATTATGCGGGTCTTTATATCATTTACCCTTTGCGCACATCAGCGCACCAGCGCACAGCAGCACTAGAATTTTCGCGAGCGTATTTTCAACGTTGTGCTGCTGCTGCTGGGGGAAAATAATGACGCACATTTGCCCCCCGAGCGCCCAGCCAGAGACGCGAGTCACGGCACAATTATAAAATTCCGTTTATCATGTGCGGCGTCGCGGCGTCGCCCGGGGCGGCGCCACCAACACCCCACCATTTACCGTCTCGCCCTTCTCATGTCGATTATTTCTCATTCTCCGCACACACACACAGATGGAATCGGCCTCCCGCTCCAACGGCACCGCCCGCACCGTCGCCGAGCTCAAGGTCGCCACCGAGCTCGTCTCCCAGCTCGAATCCGTCGAACTCCAATACGAGTCCATCGTGCACAAACTCCCGCAAGACTGCTCGCAACTCGAATCCACCGACCCGGGCCTCTACCTGATCGCACCGCGCGGCCAGCGCAAACCCGCGATGGCGCACTGCTCCGAGCACTGGACCACCGTGCAGCGGCGCTACGACGGCAGCGTCGACTTTAACCGCTCGTGGGAGGAGTACGCCACCGGCTTCGGATCGCCGGCAGGCGAGCACTGGATCGGCAACGAAGTGCTCGCCCATCTGACCGTTGGCGGATGCCAGCGGCTGCGCATCGTCATGCAGGACATCTACGACAACACATGGCTGGCGGAGTACGCCGACTTCAAGGTGGCCAGCCGCGAGGACGGCTTCCGGCTGACGGTCGGGCGGTTTAGTGGGAATGCCAGCGATGCGCTGGACTACCAGAACCGCATGCAGTTCTCGGCCATCGATGTGGACCGGGACATCTCGAACACGCACTGTGCGGGGAATTACGAGGGCGGCTGGTGGTTCTCGCACTGTCAGCATGCGAACTTGAATGGGCGGTACAACTTGGGGCTGACGTGGTTCGATGCGGTGCGCAACGAGTGGATTGCGGTCAAGAGCAGCCACATGATGGTGACGACGAGGCGGGCGTGCAGCGACCACAGCATCGGAGGCGACGCGGCGGAGGCGACCACTGCAGCGGCAGGAGTGGTACCATCTGCGACGCCAGCAACGGCGGCAGCAGAACAGCCGACGGAAAGCAGCACGAGCAGCAGCAGCAGCAGCAGCAGCATAACGGGCAACACACAGCAACCGCACGACAAGTAAAACCGGCCAAACCGTAATTGAATCCTCTCTGTAGCGAGTCACTGTGCGAGTGCGAGCCCAGAGACCGCACAGCTGTGGGATGCTTCGGCGATGCGTTGTTGGAGCTGGTGCAATTCATATAATTGGTTATACATGCACGCATGCTCGCATGCTGGCATGCACGCACGCACCGTAGCTCGAAGTAAGCCCTTAAATACTTACTCCATACCGCAAGCATACGCTCGCACACTTTGAGCATATGCACTTGTGTATTATTGTGCACTTGTGTGCGAATTCGCACGCTGTCGCCGGCGCCGAATTACTTGTCAAACAGACGGGTGGTTTCTTCAATTGCACAACGACTGACTGACTGTGAGAGGACATGTGGTGTGACCTCAGTGTTCAGCAGTTGAACTGGTCTGGCAACTTGGCAGTGTGGCAAAATGTGATGAGACGCATGTAACATATATCGCTCGCTCGCCTCCAATGCGCTCTCCGCACTAATGAGCATCGTGCTGCTAGGATCGTTGTACATAATACCCATTATTACGTGTGAACGAAGAAAGTTCGCGCGCTGTTGGTTGGCTTGTTTTAGCATGTAATGCTAGAACACGTGTTTGGCGTGTTGAACGCGCACACACGCGCACTTACGGTAATGATAATGGCGAAAAGTTTGCGGGCGCCCGGGCTCGCAGGCGAGTATAGAGAGTAGAAAGTACTAGCATTAGGGTGTAAATAAACAATATAGCGATGGCTTCTCGATGTTGTAACAGGACACTGTAATTAAGGGTATTTATATTTATTAACTTTGTCTGTGGAGAAGATGCGTAGACGTGCATATTGTACGTGATAAGGACTAACATTGTTACACAAATTCTCAATACTTCTGCCGGACATATATCAATTCGAACATACACAATGTTGCCGTGAATGGCCGACAAATGAACGGAAAACCGCCCCTTATAAATAGGTCAACATTTAGCCAGCTCAGTGCACATGCATTCAATTAGTCTCCATATTCCCATCAGCATGTAGTGATAGTTATAGCTGTGGATGCTGACCCCTGCTGACGCTAACAAATAGACAAAACTAATCAGAAAACGACAATAACAGTTCAGCCATATCGCATGCATGTGTGTGTTTGTGTGGCCGGGCCACACATGTTCGCCGATGCGAATGCAATGCGAGAGTGCTTCGTAAGCGGTTTATTACAATGTACAAAAATGATTTTACATACACACTACACACACTACACACACACACACACTCCTCGGGTGATTTGTCGCGTGACAAAACTCGCCAATTATACACGCACACGTACACACGCACACACGCACTCACACTCGAAACATGCGCAGCACAACGCGCATTCAAGCACACGTGATATTTTATTCGCAGTCAGCAATTCGCGTTTGCCACGAGCAACAGACGGCTGTACCAGCAGAGGATGTTTGCCTCGAATTTGGTATGCTTTCGCATATGCTTCGTCGGCTCCCCCGGTTAAATATTACACACAATATTACTACCTACAGTGGAGGAATGTGCGTTTGCACACACACGGCAGCGCGGATTTGCGGTTGAATTGAGTTGACGGTTGCCGCCGACGCCGCATCTGTTTGTACCGGCTGACACACTTGCACACACACACATGCACAGTCACACACCGACACACTCAAACGGGCACTCTCTCTGCAAAATGTCTATGTATCCGGCTGTGATCGTCGTTTGCACGGTTCCGCGCACATTTCGCGCCAGCCCTCCGCTGCGCTAACGAACCGCCGTCGCCGCCATCTGTGTGTCCACACACACACAAACCCACGTGTGTGCTCTTGTTTACCACCGCTCGGTCGCTTGACTCTTCAACTTTGCACGCGATACACGCCAGCATAGTACAGTATACATATGTACGCATTGCACACACCTCAGCATAACCGCGTTTAATTACGCACTCACGGACAAGGCCGGAAGTGCGTCTGTTTGATGAGCACGCGAATGAGCGCCTGCGAACTTGCTGGGTGCGGGTTCCCCGCGCCGCTATGCCGGACACTCAGCATGTCGGTTACTGGTGCACCAGGCGCACGCTCATGCACACCGACACACACACACCGCACATTCGCCATATTCACCGCACCCATGAGCATCTGTGTTCAACGGAATTATATTCCGAATGCGCACCATTTCAGCTGTAACTGTACTGGGTATGTGTGGTAGTGTGTTGGTCACGTCGTCGTAGTTGTATCTGCGCACGCATTCGCACCCTTGCCACACTCATATGAGTACCATGCGGCGTTGGATGCATATCTGAAATATAATTAAATAACGATCGCATCGTTGCACTTCTGTGGCATGCACGCAAAAACACAGGTACACGTGCATACAATTACTTGTGCATCGCACGTGCGTGCACATGAGCGAGCGCATACTTACGAACCGTCACACACGCGCAGTGTTCATTTGTATGAGCTTGGTCGCGGCGGCGGTTTAGTTCGCAATGATCGTGTGTGGTTGGTGCGTGAGCACCGTAACCAAACCGGATGTGCAACGCTTGCACAACTACGAAAAAGTACGAGAAGTATTCATTTCGATTGAGGTGGAATCTCTCCGTTCCACTGCACCTCGAATGGAGTATGCCACATTCAATTCGGATTGTGTTTGTGCGACTTGCATGCAGACTGTTTGGGTTTATGTTCTTCGGAGTGTGTGTGTGTGTGTGTGTGCATAGTCAGTCTTTTCAATTCCAACATTGCCTCCTGCGTGTAGGCTCACTTTTGTTCGAGTTTGAATAAACTGAACGTTGGATACATTCGCATTCGCAACACACACAGACAAACACACACAAACACACAGGTGCAGAGCTGTCAATTAGTATATAGGATATCGTATAATTCCATATATACAGTATACTATGTATAAGATACTCTGTAAATAGTCAGACAGACAGTAAAGCCGATTAGGTCGGTCAATATAGTAGTCAAGAATATGTTACCGATTCGAATACAGTTGTCCGAGAACACGAAAACACCATTATTTCCACATACAACATAATATCTGTATCCATTTGGAGATTGAAACTGCGCCGAGACAGGTTTCACTCTCTGCTCACCACCCCACATACCAATGATTAGTTTTGTCTGTTCAGTAAACCAAAGACTCTTTCCATACATTATTCGATGTCAATAGGCATAGTATTCGTACTGTAGTACTCTAACCAACACAGTTGATTGTAAATACAAATATATGAAACTTATTATAACAGTAAACACGGTCATCTCGTCAGTCACCCACCCACTCAAAAACATTCTCCGATTACTAGATAAGTACTTTCGTATAAGATACAATAAATAAATTTACAATTAAAACCAAACGGTTGAAAATTGAATGTTTGTTCTGCAAACTGACAAATTACGGCGATAAAATTGTTGTAGTGAAAGTATTTCGGCCCAATTCCCAAACAACAAATTACCAAACCCAGAATCGGTCTGCGGCTGCATTCCGAATGTTTTATTACATTAACATAAAACAGCACATCGGTGCACTCTGGCGACGCATAGCGAATAATGTCCCGAGCCGCATCTGCATCTGCGCCGAAACACGAGAGCCTGTGCTATTCCCACTTCTCGTCTGCAGGCGAACGCAATTACATACTCGCACTCTAGGAACTTTAAGCCCATGGAAACATCGCATGCTTGCGCAGTGCGAGTCGTTTTTTCATCATTGCTATTTCACGAGACGTTGCGCGTTTTTTGTGATTGCTACACATCAACCACACCGAAAAAACCAGAGGACATTGTAGATGGCGCCGTGTCAGTATAGTGGGCTCACACACTCAGTCACACACACATTTGACGCTCCATTAGTCTTAACCCGAGCACCGCAATCGTTGCCAAATTCACATTTACTGAGAGTGAGTGTGTTGCAATTCCCTTCGTATAATTGAGTAAGGTTTACTGGGCCACGAATGTATTACTTGAAAGTGGATGTGTGCTCCATGCAATGTATTTTTGCAGGAAAAACCGTGACCGTACGTGCGGAATCGCATGAAAGCATACACAATTACCCGCACCATGTGCAAACACTTGTGCGTTTTTTCTCGAACGTGCCTTGTTTGGTAATGTATTCTTCTCTCAAACAAATTAAAATATAATTATACTTCCATTTTGCGTGACACAAGAAATTATAAATTTAACAAAATAAAATTATTATTGTGATAATCTGGGACAAACACGTACACAATTATTCAAGCGAATCGATACAATACTGTCGTCTTTTTGCACATGTAAATTGTTCAACATTTTTTCTTGAGCAATGTAAACGAACGCACGATTTCAATTATGTCAACCGACGAGTACATTATACTGCAGCACGACAGCAACAGTTTATAAACTGGAAAGAAAATCGTGAACAAAACATGCACCAGACTCTATCTGGATTACACACTGCCGGTATAATTAAAGACTTAATGTGTGTGCGGGCGCATCGGGGGTGGTGGGATGAATGAGAAATATGCAATGGACATCGCCACAGCAGAGCGTTTTTTCTGATATGTGTGTGAATTGAACGGATTGTCGGTTCCCGCCGTTTTTCTATTTTACTTCTTTCTGTGCACGTGTTCTTTTCTGTCGTGTACAAGCTGTATAATGTTTATTTCTGTACGAGTGTAGATGTGTATCCGTTACGATGGCGTGTTGAAGATTTAAGGTTCAATGCGGTATTTCGTACTTCAGTTGGCCTTCTCGAATATATGTTAAATGAACAACAAATCATTGCAAAAAATTAATAGCGCTTCATGTAAGGTTTCATGTGGATAACATCCATTGAAAGAATTGGTTGAATTTTCATAACACATGTTCACATATAATTGTTCTAATAAATGTTATCCTATTTTCTTGCAATCGATTTGATAGCTAAAGTGAATCATACTGACATTCATTGGATAGATTTTCATAGTCTTGAGCTATAGTTCAATCACCAGTCAACGTGTTATCGACGATAGGACCGAGCACGCTTTTAAAGTGTCAAATTGTGTCATACATGACACGCCATTATGTCGCGTAGAATAAACTGCAAAATTGCGTTCTCTGCGATCCAGTCGAGCAGCACCATCGTCCCGAGCAGATCTAGCCTTCGATAAAGTTGATGCAATTATTATCACTGTGAGCTAGCAGAACGATGCTGACTGATGACAATAATAACGCTTTGACGTAGACTGCGATGCAGCCAGCAATCGATAGCGAGAAACGGACAAGTTGTTGAATTAGTTGAAGCGTGTTAATTGTATGTCACAAATAGCTTGTAACTTGGCATATTGGGAACGTCTGATATTTTCAGACATCGCTCAGAAAACGTCTTTTACAACGTGCAGTGACGACGAATTTCCAATTGAACTATTATGTTGTATCGACTCGTGGTATTTCTCCAGTAGAAGGTGCTGATCTTTTTCAATTATACAGATATAATCTGCTGCAGAAAAGCTCGCAGTATTTTATCTCTGTTTTCACGATGCGAGTGCAAGAGCAATTCAGTTTGCATTCCAGGACAATATACTGGACGGGACGGGTAGAGGATACTGTTAGAGCGAGCAGCGGAGTGAATCTTGGCCGAAACCGCACCGCAACCACATCGCAATGATAACGCACATACAACCACACTCACACACACCAGCACACAACAAACATAGTCGCACAAAGTTCCATTGTTATGCGCCCATTGTGGTGACTGGGTAAATACTTAGCGGCGTGCAAACGCCGCACATTTTGCACTTCATATACACGCAATTCATGCGATAGTATTTAGATAACACTGGTCGATGGTGAGCGAGCGAGAGAGTCGGACCAAGAAAATGCGGTCGTTCTATGAAAACTGAATGGCTGCTGAAGTGTAAGTGATGCGGTGAGTGGTGGCATGAAGTGCAAAAATATATAGATACTTTAGCACCGGAATGTGGCCGAGCACTGGTGAATCTACCATTTTCCGGCCAGTGCCTCATAGTCGTGTGTGCCGGATAGCGCACCGGATTGAGTAATTAAATGTCTGCTGTGCACACACAGTATGCATGTACATATGTATATGTATATGTAGAACATGAGCAAGATTTCTGTTCAATTATGTTTCTGAGCCATTAGTGAACATGCATTATCCGACATATTAAATCTCGAATGGCAAACAGACAACTCTTCTGACTTGTGCATAATTGTGTAGACACGTTCTTGGAAGTGCAATTGCAGCACTAGCGTCCGAGTTTGTGGGTTATGTGATATTTGCTGATGTGCATGCTAGCACCCCACAAGTTGTGCTTCCGATTCACATTTCAAATCACATTACGAATGGGTGGTGTAAGCGATGTATTTGTATGTGTGCTTGTTCGTGTTAATTTTCCTCAGTGTTTGGCATATCTTGAAGGAAACTTACGAAATGTATTACAATATGATAATTAATTTACGCTTCTATCTGGTTGAATGATTATAAATTGTTCACCACAGCCTCACGTCAAGATACAAATCTTTGAGTGGTGAGAAGTGACGTTGATGAGATTACATGTGAAGTTACACCGAATATGCTTCAGCTTACTAATTACATTGTGCACATTTTCTCGATTTAATGAGACAGCACATGTGTGGGTTTTATGTTGGGTGTATTGATTTTCTGTCACGCGATGTGCGCAATATAAGCTACTTTAAATAGCTCAACAGTATTGCGATTCCATTAACAAAATATTGCATTATGATCTCCGAGCCAGAAGGGTTTTCATTAAACACACAAAGGCACGCGTTAGATAAACCACCCGAACGGAGTTTCAATTAATTTATGTATCCTGTTCCACTAGTGTGTCTATGCGAGTGCGTGTGGAGCGTTTGTTTGAAAATTTAGGCTGCATCTGTTCCGTGTACCGGAGCGGTGGTTATGCGTTGCTGCATCGTGCGTCGTTGCGAATGCGTGCGTAGTTTGCGCGTGCACACAGTGACTGCACCACCACAAAGCCAGTGCGCCATTGTAATTTATGTTCTGACTGTGTGTTGTATGGTTTTGCCATGAAAACCGAGATTATACATGTTTTGTAAAGCCCGTGTAATTAAATTTTGCTGGTTTCGCGGTGCATGCTTGATTGTGAGACAACGAACCATACATAAGATGCAGTCTTGCGAAGGAAATCAATATACTACGATTAATATGCTCAATCGAGTGTCGACTTGTGTGTGCAGCCAAGTGGAATCCACCCAAATCACACCGCCATTGTATAAGCAAATGCATCTCTCACTCTATTCGGTGTGATTCGGATTTGTCTCTCAGCTTTTCGACCAATTTCCATAACATTATGATGTGGTAGATGATAGTGTCACAGCCATAGTAAGGTTTATATATGCTCTCTCAGCTTTATATAAATGGACGATGCCGACATGCCCGGAACGCCGGAGACTTTTATACTCATGCACCCACTCTCCGAAAGTGTATAATATTCAAATTCACATTTCGACACGCGAAAGAAATGAATACATAACGAAGTGGTTTGTGAGCATGTGGCGAAAACGGAAAAATGTCGTTCCCCAGCGGTCTGGAGCAGCGTCGATGGCGACAATGACGCTGTCGTCATTCGAACGTTAGGTTTGATCATGCACACTGTCAATCATAATTTATTTCTGAATATATTTTTCCTAATAAAAGAAGCTTTCGAGAATAACTTATCTGTGAGGTTTCAGATTTCCGTTCGATCCGATATAAATCCCACTGAATTTATATTCCGGCTAACGGCTGGATGTGAGATGTTCGTTCTCATCAATTAAATAATTAATATTTGATATTTCATGTACTTGGCAGTTCATACACATATCTGAGTCAACCAAAGACTTGAATGCAGCGTCAATTCGAAAGAATCACTAAGTCAGCCAGGATATATCTTTTAGTTTCCGACGAATATGCTTTGTTTTGATCTGTACGCTGCTCTGGCAATGCATTACCATTGAATTGCTACGTGATACCTTGTCTATCTGCATCGTATTGTATCTCGTTGGAGCAATGTACTCCGGTGGGAAATAAGCACGGTTCATGGAGTATATCTAATACAAATTGTCTGCACTGCTGCATCAGTCGAACAAACAGATCTTTCCGCAGTTTATATCGACAAGACATACCAATGATATACATATGTAAATTCAGGAACATTCTGACAAAAAGTCCGATTGCTTTATAAATGGAAGCCAAAATCACCGGCTTACTTAAGCAAAATAATGCACATTTATAACATTGCCGCTGACAAATACATTCGTTAAATTTATTATCTCTGGATATCTAACTAAACGACACAATCTTATCGCCATCGCATTAGACTGATTTAAGTCGAGCGTGTTCTGGCATGAAGCCACCGCACAGTTGCACTGGCTATCCATTAAAGTCACCGGTTGACCGCACGAAAACACGAGAAATAGGCACCTTTTTCAACATGCCAACACAACACATTACGCCAGCACGACACGCCGGTTTTATTGCCTCCGAGCACGCGGCAGTCGGTCGACTCGACACACCGAGCCGGAACATTCGGCACGGCGCAAACCGCGCGATATGCGCCATGCCATGCGAAGCAGGCCACAAAGTTTGCCGACGCCGGTCGCGTGGAATTATTTCAACGTCTTGCACAAAGCAGATTCTTTGGCGCTATTTGTGCGCCGGAATTCGTAGGCACATGTCAGGCGCACTGGCGACCTGCACTTTTGTCGAAAAGTTAGTGCGTTTAATAGCGTTATGGAATTGCATCGAGTGCGAGCGCACAGGTGCTGCGAAGAATGCCAGTACAATGCGATTCGAGTAGTTCGACGAGAGTTGTGTGTGGGTAGAATTGCATGCTCGAGTGGAGCATGATTTGGACAGCGATCTGCACACTCGAGCCGTTCGTTGTACCACCCGAAATGTACACACAGCAAACGCAAAGGCGGTCTATATGAAAATCACTAAGTACATACAACACATTCGTGTTTCGAGAAGCTGAATCAATATGATTTTTCTCCATGTGCTGGCACAGTGCTCACAATGCGATCGGGGTTTATGCTGCTGCAAACGATGTGCCTTGAGTGCTGCCGATATGTGGTCGTCGAATACAATACGATAGAGTCGGATTCGTTCGTTAGACCGTAAGACAACCGATATGTGAGTAAGCTATATTGGTGCGAGGTTTCAACATAATAATGATCATCGCGTCGAGTCGTGATTACCTTCACGATAATAATTAATAGTTTTTGCAAGAATAATGGAGTGAATTATATATGATTAAATAACCCAAAATTCACTGAACTACCCCTTCAATATACTTTTACTTGAAAAAAGCAGAACGACACCGCAATACTCCAAATAATAATGAGTTTCCCTAGATTGGTTCGTTATATGTACAGTATTATGTGTGTGATGAATAGATTGCGCACTTACCCACATGTGCGATGGAATAAGTCGGGTTTTTGCGAATATTAATACACTTTTGGCATGCTCGTTCGCTGAAAGCCGGTGAATGTGCGAATCTAATTGCCACACCAGATGCATTTGCATAATGCCATAACGTCATAATTTGAACTTCCGTTATGCGAATGAGGCGAAAACGAAGACGAGGAAGTCTCGCTCTGGGTTCGTGACATTTTCTTGAAACTTGCCGGCACATAACATACATCACGAGCAAACATGAACCCACTTTCACAAACACACTTGGTGCGCAGGACGCCTTTCCACACGAACGTGTGTGTAAGTTTGAATGCGGGCAAAAGGTTAAGTCAAACACAAACAATAGAAATGTGATTCTGCGTGATGTCTGTGGGTATGTGTGTGTGTGTGTGTGTGTGTGTGTGTGGGTAGCGTGCGGTTAGAGCCAGTAACCAAGTTTTTTGTCCCTCGTTGGAACATTCTTGCGAGTAAGAACATGCGTGTGTTTATTCGCAAGTATTTGCACGCGAATTACTGTCCGTATAGAAATGTTTGCTTGTGGCTCGTGGGACATGGCCGGATTTGAAATATTTTCGCCGTATTTGCAATGTTTCTATGCGTGTTTTCGTCCTGAAAATACAGACCAGCGTAGATGTACCGCGACGTATACACGTGAAAATGTAACAAACGTACATTCCGTGGAAAGTGAATATATGAATCATTAGGTTGAATGTAGCTGTCGTCAATACGAATGGTTATCACTCAGATGTTCAGCTTTCAAATAACATTACTTGTTATTATTATTATGTTATAACGTTAATTGTTCCGGTACCGTAATCCAGCCAGAACAATTATTTTACTTAACATTCGGGCCTTCATATCATCACGTGATTTAAAGGAAAACTCAAGCTGTTTGAAGTATTCATCAACATTTCTAAATCTCCTATTTAATACGTATAATATGTTAACTCTGTCTAGCACTGAACAGTTAGTGTTTGTCTTCCAAAGCAATATGATTTGCCACACTCAACACATGAGCAACGTTGTAGCTTCTAGCTTAACAAATTCAAACACTTTTGAAATACAACTTCGTTGGCATCGTGCTTTGATCACTCACTATACGCGCAGTACTGGATAAATTGCTCACACGAACTGCAATTTAGATCACACTCCAGCACCTGCGCTTCGGCGTAACGCTAGTTTGCTGGCATGTAGAACATAGTGTTGCGTTTGCGAGTTTGAATGTGTGGTTTTTTGCAAACCACTCGCACGAATGGTAGTTGAACGTTAATTCATAAAAACACAAACTAACAACCAACTAAACAGTATTATCATATTAGTGTGTTCTGATCTAAAGTTGTGTTGATGTTTTCCAAATGTCGACAGACGACATGCACATTCCGCCTTTGTGCTTATCCGCAGATTTCTACTAGTGTTTATCTACTTTAGGGAAATTTAAATTTCTTGCATAATTTTGTCTGGGAGTTTGGCTACACAAGTCCAAACATGCACACTCACACCTCTCTCATTTGCTGGCAGCATATGTACATACGACTAGGTCAACACAACTTTTCTCCATGAACACTCTTATAAGCCAACAAAATTAAATGCATATACGAAAGACTTGAATTCGCATAAATGAAAATTGGCAACGACCACCAAGCATGCTAATATTATTTCTTTTTTGTATACTGTGAATTCCTCGGCATTTTAACTAGCTACCACACTCTTCCTTGTTAGCATTTAGCTTTTTACTGAAACGATTCACTCATGATTGTGGCAATATGTCTGGTTAATACAATTTGTGCGCACACCATTTGGTCACTTTCGGCAGTTTTGTTGCTCCAGTGCGAGATTTTGTATGCGGTGTGTTCAGTCAGCGTGTCAATCGAGCAACTAATTGTAATCAGAAAACACCCCCATGTGACTTGCAGTTTTTTCTTTCGCACGCACTGAGCAGCGAGCACACACAGCCGACACACACATCTCTGTCGGATCGAAACTCACCCATGCATTTAATACAAAATCCATGTCGGGTGTATCCATGCGTTGGGCGCGTTCGTTCGCCGTAGCCGCCTGACATGCCGATAACTCGATTCGCCTTGGCGTTGGCGCGTGATTCGAAAGTTTCGCGTTTGCGATAATTATGTTGGAAACTTTGTTGGTCGTCCAGTCCAGAGTCCACGCGTCTTCCGAAGAACCCGGTCGGCGCGGACACCTTCAGCTCTGCGAAGTCGTCGTGTGCAGTGTATAAAAGTCGAACTATCGACCTATGCACAGTCAATAAAGACGGGTGGCGCAATTATATGTCCGAGAGGATACAACTTAAGATTATCTGTTGGCAATGTAGTATTTCCGCCATCCGACCATCACCGCCACCACCAACACGTACACACTTGAACGTGGCAATTTTTGCAGTGTGTGCGCCAACACACATTACATTGCAGCGCATGTGCCAAGTGCTGGGCGCCTGCGACAATAAAACTTGCAATAAGCGCCCATTTTTCAACACGCGCTGACACGCTGCTTGTTGTGGCGCACAGCCGGGTGGCGCGATAACAGGCATGACGTCGACCGGAGACAGATCCGGGACACCGGCAGCAGCCGCACGGTAATTGCACATAATGGCACCCGTTGGGTGCCGGGTGCCGTACACACACTCACATATGCACACAACATGTGCGCGATTTCATTGCACCGTAAAATTTGGAATGGAGCGGCGACGGCGACGGTCGTGTGTGTGAGTGTGTGTGTGTGTGAGTGTGTTGTGGATTATGGCTTGATAATTTATGTTCGCCTAGCTATTTGGGGCATATTGTTGACAACGACATACACACACACACATCCACATACTCCGACCGCCTTAGCCGTCGATCAAGATATGCATACGTTACACTGTTACACACATGACGTTGTCGTCGTCGTGAATACTCACATAAACACCGCAAGAGCCGGGGGATTTATTATGCCTATCCGGGGTGTCGACAGTGTTCTGTTTGTATGTGTGTGTGTGTGGCACTTGTGGCCCGCAGGCTACGCCATAATATGTGTTAATGACGATGCTCTGTAGTGATTTTCATTCCATTCACTGTCGGTGATGGTTGATGACAGCTTTATTAAAATGTTGGCTACGTCGGTTTATTACGGGCCCCATAATGGCAACATCAACAATTCATGTTCGTTTTCAATTTACTCAATTGTGCATACACATACAATACAGGGTGACCCAATGATCAGCATGACACCTAATGGTTTTAATGTTTCGGATTTTCCTTCCATAAAACGTAAGAATGATAGAATTCCAACTAGTGGCTTTTTATGCATGGTGGTGCAAATTGAACGAATTTCGATATTTCTGTAGAACATTTTGCCGAGAATAATAAGTTCAAACATGCAAACAAATTGTGAAATGTGACTTGCTCTTAAGTCTAATCAACATTATGGCTCGTTGGATTGAATCAGTTGTTCTTTTGCACGTAGATGGCAAGATATCAGAAACTCTATGCAAGTTTAATTACGAATTTCCTCATAATGGAAGAAAGCTTGTTTTTGTCTAAATTTCAAGCCAAACTAGCCTTTGGAAAAATAAGTATATTCATAGTCTCTGTAAAGGTCTAGGAAACTCTTATGGCATACTGGCGTATACTTGTGTTTAGGTCTCTAGTTTTGCAGTAAGAGCTTATATGTACATATAGTGGTCATGTTGTGAGCGGCGGTGCTCCTATGATGAAACTATTTAAATATCAACTTTAAAAGGGTTGAAGCTCGAATAAATTTTAAATATGGTTATAATATAGTCTTTCATTTGAACGCATTTTACTGGCAAAAATCCACAGATCCTAAAGATCAAAGATCCACAGAGTAAAATAACAAAGTGTTGAGGCTCTGAACCAAGCTCTTCGGCTGTGGGTAATCAACATTCAAACAAGGTAAGAACGTTATGCGTGATCACGATTTTCATCCAACTGTGGGCCATAGTTTGCTTTAGAGGTTGCCATATTGAAACAGCATAAGTAAATTGCAGGTATATGGTATATATCATCATGTTCTTGTCTTTGGTATTTCTGAATTTGATGTTCTTATAGCATATAACTTATCTTAACTTAGCTTATAACTAGCCTTTACAAATATTCTGATCACTTGGGT
>JANTBZ010049030.1:0-10667 GCA_024741255.1 Exechia fusca | reverse complement strand
GGAATAGCACATAAGCATGGGGGCAATGCAATCAAACGAATAAATGACACTTCACATATGCACACACGAATTTAACGAACACATATGCAAATCTCGCTCAATTTACACTTAAATAGTGATAGAAAACCTAAACAATCGCTCTCGCACATCCGTTCTCATGGATGAATTGAAAGAAAAACATCAACACACACTGTTGAAAAAGGCAGCATGTTCCGTTAGGGCTAAAAATTGATGCCTTTCGACTCTCCAGACTCCATATAGAACCATATTTGTTATCGAATTCATAAAACATTCGAACATATGCTACGAGCATGGGAAATATCGAAATCATAACTATATGTGCTTCTATTTTCAAGGGGCGAGAGTTTCTTGTGAACATGTGTAGATAAGATATTTGTTGTTTAGGCAAGCCAACACAAAATATGTGCGTTTTACGGGATACAAAAATAAACCATTGTGAAATATTGATTTATGTGAAAATATCTCGGCGAAGCTTCATAAATGGAATCACTATTATTAACGACGATGATAATTCCTTGACAGAGCGGACTCGATTTATTCATGGAACAATCTAATGTTTATAACGCTCTCAATATTAAATAACACTCGAGAGAAGAATTCCCGACTACGCCACTGTCGTGCTCGAGATGCGGCATGCAGGCATCCAGAAAATGTCTTTCATTAGAATGTCTTAAACTGGATTTCAGTGTCGTAAATAGTGCGAGCAGCATGAGAGCATAGGTATCGATGTGTGTTTGTTAACAAGTCACTTAGTTCGTCGCTCTCAGTCGGTTACCCGACACGAATTCCATTCGGTCGGAAAATTCAACCCCAATTCGATTGTCAAATGTACGCGTCTGTCTGCGTCACGTGTGTCTGTCGGCGTGGCGAAGAAAAACCATCCACCTCTCGAGTGTGCGTCTGCGCGCTTCTTCGTCGCGCACGTTCGCAATTAAAGCTGATTGAACGTCCCAGATTTATTTCGCAAGTTGAGACATTTTCCACCACCACCAGCCGCACTCGAACGTCGAACTTACTTAACGTTCTTCTCGCACAGTCAGAGTCTTATATTGATTTATGTGCATGCAGACCGCATCGCGCACGTCTGTCTCATTGACATACATTATAGTCTATAGTCGAGTATATGTGTGCTTCAGACGACGGCGGAGAGAGCATCGCGTAATACTTTCTGTACACATTCTTGAACTTATCGATTGTGTGTGTGTTTCACGAGCTGCTCGCGAAGACGCACACACTCTTGCATACGCCGAGTATGCTGTAATGAATGACGAAGTCTCTTGAACTCGTGCGTGTAGACCGTGAACTTTGCGGACAATATTTTCGCATGTATTTTTGTGTGTGTTTGGCATGTGCTTTCGAACTATTTGTAAAGTGAATTATTTATACAGGCCGACCGGATGGATTGGATTGGGGTGAATATGCTTAGTTATTCAGCTGCGAATTTAAAGTCACTATATACTACTTTGTACATCGCATACATTTTGCGAGACGATTTAATTACACCCATTTGAATCGTTCATACAAAATCACTGCGATTAAATTGTGGCAATTCTGGCTGACCCGTGTTAGCGCACTGATGAACCACATGCTACTGGCCCGCATATCGAATACCACGTGCTATCCTAATATGTACAGCAAAAGCTCTCCATTATATACGAAACGAGCTACTACCCAAAGTGGGGCAGATATGGCAAGAACGTGCGAAGGGGAATATCGACGGAGGAGAACTTTGCTGGGAGCTTCGATGCCAACGACAGAAAATATACAACGCAACATATACCGCGTATCATATAGGCATATGTGCAGACGATAAAAAAAATCCACCATATACCAGACACAGACACACACACACACCAACCTGCCGCCTGTCAGCACCACAACCAATCCGTAGGTGAAACACATTCACCTATACTCACCTCAAACGAGCGCGCACCTTACGCGCGAACCGAGAACGGAGCGAGTACATAAAAATCTCCGCACATAGCGCACATAATCATCGTCTTACCACTCACGAATCGTCGACGTTAAGCAACACATAAAACGAGCGCTCGCGCTCACCTTTCCCGAACCCAAACCCGGTCGTAATACCTGCCCTTTCAAGTAGGTGGAGTCTCACCAGCGCAAGATATGACTGACTTCTCTGCTGCACACCGTCCGTCGTCGTCGTCGTGCGAGCGCACACGAACTCGAACACGAACACACCGGCCGAACCGAGCGAACCACTCCGAGAACGCGCGCTATCCTTAGGTGCACTTACTCTCACATATAGGTACACTCTCACACATACACCTTAGCTAACGCTGACGACGATGTGCGCATAAACTTACCGAGCAAGGTGCGTTCTCGCCCTCCTGCCAACCACCGTCGTCGTCGTCAACGTCGCTCGCTAACCGCACCGTCAACGTCGTTCTTCGTCCTTCGTCCTTCGTCGTCGACGGTCGGTGAGCACTGAGCACGACGACGCCGGACGAAGAGACGAAAGGTGAATTGCGCGTGCAAGCGAGACGAACGACCGCCGAGCGGTAGCGACTATGAGAGCGATGAGAGCGATGCGGTGAGAGGTGAGAGCGACGAATGAACGGAGACGCGCTCGGCGTTTGTTGGCTGCTTGGCTCCGAGTCGTCCTTTCGGCTCGGAGTCATCGGAGGCAGCGTAACGCGATGAGAGACGCATAACTGAGGTTGAAGTGTGCCGAAGTGTGCAGGAGTGTGCAGCTGTTATACGCCTGTTGTCGTTGGTCGTAGCTCATTGTATATGAAATGTGCAGTACAGTAAAGTATAGTCCTTTACATGTACGAACTTCTCGTAGGTCGGTGGAGAATATAACGTCTATTCATGTCATCAGAACGCAGGGAAGTGTTTGATACATAGACATCTTGAGCGTACTATGTTGAGACTAAAGTAGGTTTGTAAAATGCTGTGTACGCATAATTCAGTAGGTCATGTGGCGTTCGTTGACCTACTAGACCTACCTTAGAGTTAGAATAGATATTACTCGACTGTCATCGAAGGACGAATATGTAGTTTTGTTCTATATTTGGTTGGAAGGAATAGCAAATGAGTTTCATAGTGATGATTTTTCATCCTGTTTCCGCGTGATATTTTGTCGTGTGATATAATTGTCGCGACGGACATGTTCGCGAAACGAGAATATATATCAGCCAGTAATTGCCACTCAAATCACCTGACGCTGAAATAATGTTCTCGATTCCAAATTAGGGAAGATTATTATTTTTAGACGGATGTATAGAGCTGTATCGACCTGAAGAGCAGAAGTAAAAGGAATATCTTCAATTGAGGTACTCAAGTGGCAGACGGACATGTGATACAATACAGTGTCCGCCTAGGAGGTCTATACCAATTTAGATTGTCTAACAAGATAGTGAGCGTTTGTAATTATAATGACATAACTGTATGTGTCAAAATAACTCACTTCGTACCGAAATAACACAAGTTATCTTGGTCATTAAATTTAAAAATAAGAAATCCACAACGAATTTTTCAAATTTGATTGAGTGATGAGGTTTTGTGCGCTATTGCATTACTTCATCACCAATCATTTGAGTATACCCACATTTTTCCACATTTTTCACAACCCCTGGAATTCAAGTTGGGGCAGTATATTGTGATATGAAATGTTTGCAATTGAGGCATTGAAATTCAACAACAAATCCTCACATTTTTTGTGTCTCCAAACAGATTAGAGATAGTACTAGGAATCAAATCAGGCCACTTGTTAACGTTTCATCGATTCTGCGAAAATGGGCTGAAACGACTGTTTTATCCGCGACATGAACGGCTCCAAGTCGCTTGATATAGTAACATGTGACGCGTGAACCAATTATACCAATGCACTGGATATTCTCATTATTTCTATGCAGTAAATCGTTTTCTATGTCTAAATTAGTATTTCCCACAATTACTATTAATGTCCAAGAATCTATTCGGAAAATATCATAAAATGGACTGTTTAATCGCCGACTGGGTGCAATTAAAAACCATCACAGCACGATACGAAAAATCCGCCCCGCAATAACGGTGTATCGCGTGCATTGTACACTGTACACGTATACGCACATACACGTATTACGTTACACCTTCCAGCCACAGCAGCAATCAATCGTTCCATATCTCCTCTCTATGCTATGCTCAAGCGCACCTCAATCCGGTTTACTGCCGCTTATGCCGGGTTTATGACGTGCAAGTGCAAACAATGCACGCAAGGCAGACGCGTGCTGCCATGCTGCCCCTATACCATCCCATCCCAGCACCGCGGCGGCTATCATATGCGATGACCGCGCGCTGGCGCATGTGCGTGTGTTTGTCATGCGTGTGCGTTTGCGTTGTTTCGACTAGGGGTTGCGTTCGTGCGCCCGGCACGAATTTAATCCGACCGACCGAACAATTGAACAAATGGCATTTGAATTCGCCCAAATCCACGTGAGATGCGTACGTGAACCGGATCCGACCGCTTGTAGCTCGTGTTGAACAAGGTGCGAGCTATGAAGTAATTTCCAACCATTAGTCAAAGTTAATAATAAAAACATGAACAGATGACAGAGTTAATATTAGGATTAAATTAATTTTTTTTCTGGGAATATAGATAGGCTCCAGAAAAGCAAAATTGCAATTCGTATAATAACAAGTAATAAGGTGACAAACATACACTTTCGCGAAATGCAACGCAGAACGATACTCGAAGTTTATTGCAAGTTATTATAAGATTCGAATTGGATTTATTTCAAGCGATCTTACAACTTATCTATGCCCATCGAAAAAAACGATTACTTTTATGTTTCAAAAATAAGAATGTTGCCTGCAATAACTAGTTTATCAGTGCTAAGCATCTAAACAACGAATATCCTCCGGAGGTCTGAATATACTGTAAATAGGTGCTAGGTGCCAAATCCGGTTCAAACTGTAGATGCGGCCCCATTCATAGCCATTCCGTTGATTTTAGCCATTGATTTCAGCGACCTGAGAATGAACTTATATTTTTGGTGTATCTTGGCCATTTTGGACTTGATGCGCTTCGAAAATGTCCATATCCAAGAAGCATTCCCAAGAACATATCACAGAAAGATCATTCATATCTTTAGGGTATCAGCAATCTCTATGAAACGTGTTTTTCCGTCTACCGAAATTATGTTGTACGCGCATCATCTTCGGTGTCCAAATGGTCAGATCGGAAATTTTAAAACTATTCGCAAACATGTTTTCGGCTATAACACATTCTGTTCATGTTCTGGCACTATCCTGTTTCTTCATTTATTTATTTGATGACGTCTACAGGCAATTAAGCCCAACAGACCATATGTGTGAGTGTATGTGGAAGTGTTTGTATTTATATGCATGTGTAATAAGTGAGTGTGTGTTTGTGTGCGTGATTGCAAGTGTGTTTGCGTGAGGGTTTATGTATGTGTGTATGTGATGATTATTATCAGAATGTGAAGAAAAGAAAAGAAAAAAATGGGAAAATGGATAATTCTAATTACTTATATCATGCATGTAGTTGTCTCTGAGGCGCGTTTTGAATGTGATGCGAGAGATATTGAAATCGAACAAGGACGAAACTGAATTAAAAATACGAGATATTCGAGTTATCGGTTCATTGATCGAGTAGTTTGTCCGCCGGAAAGGAATGAAAAAAAAGGTGCTATTACGTAACTGTCGACTGGAAACGTGAAAGCAACATTTCTCGAGAATAAATGGACTGTCGATTTTGTTAGTCAGAACGTCAAATACGAACATCGAGGCAATCTGACTCCTACGATCGGACAGCGGACTGATATTTAATAAATTACAACGATACTGGTACGAGGGAAGAAGATCATGATGTCGAGGGTTGTATGATCTACGTAACACGAATAACACGAACCGTTTTTGAATTGACTCTATTCTATTGATGTGTACATCATAGCTAGGCGACCATACGAGACAAGCAAACTCAAGATGTGATCTGACGTGCGCAAAATACAGACACTTGAGACAATCAATACTAGTGAAATTATAACAAATGCGCTTAATAAAACCTAACATGGATAACGATTTTGATACAATATGGTCCATGTGAACATTGAAAGAAAGATTTGGAGAGAAAATAACACCTAGGTCGCGCATTTGGGTTACACTATCGATGCGATCAAGGGACAAATTGAGGCTAACAGGAATTGGATATCGTTTGCGATAGAACGTCATATGTTTGCACTTGGCAACATTAAGACACAAATCGTTGGATGTACACCAATTATAGAATAGGACAAGATCTTGTTGAAAATGTAGTACGTCCGACTGTGAGTTTACGGGTAAAAATAATTTAATGTCGTCGGCATAAATACGACAACGAACGTGGTGGAAAATTAAAGCTACATCGTTCACGAATAAATTGAACAACAGAGGGCCTAGATGGCTACCCTGACGTAACATTCAATAAACTGGATCTTACACCTCGTATGCACATGACAGAATAAATTGCGATTTTTGGGACGATTCGGGTATTGCGCTTCTATCATGCGCTCATATTTAACTAACTCAATAAGGAGTTGCATTGCCGATTAGCAAGCAACCAACAATCGAATAGAAGACATTAGCCTTCGACCAACCCAACTCAAAAAGTCATGTGACTTAAAAGCATCGTACCAATTCCACACAGTCACACATCACACAGCCAGAACACCTTCTGTAAAAGCGCCCCCTCGGCACGTGTTATCTGCGACAACAATGCGATCGGTATATGAAGCGAACATTGACAACACAACACAACGCCACACACGTGTACTATACTCCGCGATATGGGTCAATGTTTCGGAAAATCTCGACTATTGTGCTAGGAGCTGCATAGTCGCTCTTGTTGTGTGTGCGCACACGCAAATGACAAGACACTGTGTGCACAATACCGCACAGATAATATGTTGCTGCTGTTGATGATATGTTCGCAATGACAGCAATCTGTGTGTGTGGACAACGTCGACGACAAAAACGATGACAAGTAGTACTCGCCACAACTCGCGAACGCACGCACGCACGCACGCGATGACTTGAAATGGAAACCATACACTGACTGACTGAACTTCGCGCGTCGAGCATCGAGCTGCAACCGAACGCGCGAAAACGCGAAATGGAAAAACTGCAATGCATTCGTGTGCGTGTGTGAGAGCTCGCGGTGTGCGTGCGTGTGTGTGCCCACGTGGCATCGCGAGCAGCCTTGCATGGAAGCAAAAATAAAAACATAGCGTCGTCGTCGTCGCTGGCTCAGCGCTGGCAGTGTCGTATTTACCTGATGCACATAGCAAATTTATGTGTGAGTGGTATATTTCTATGCCCTTTCAACTCGGCTTTGCTGCTGCTGCTGCTGTGCTGCTGTGCGTGTGTGAATTTTTATTTATATAGAAAAAAATCACGCGAAGCAGGAAGCACACACTCGCATCGCCCGGACGAGGAACAAAATAATATTGCGAAATGAATGGGTTGCGTGGAAGACTGGCGTAAGAACCAATTAGTGGGTATTGCTCAATGACTTACACAGTTGTCTTGTCAGTGAATGCCCATTCGATTTCCGAGCGTCGAATTTGAAAGTAGCAAACCAAAAATCGCTCAATACAAAAAAAAATAGTAAGGAATCTTGATGCTGCAAGATCGCTTCCCGGAAGACAAGACTGAGAGCTATTTTCGTTCAATGTAAACAACTTAGGTTGATCGAATAGGTGTGATGCTTCAAATATGTACGCATAATCACCTGATGTACCAAAAACCGCAACAATGGTTATCGGTAGAAATGATATCGTATGATTAGGCGTATGTTCACGCCACGTGCACAGCATGTTACATATGGCGTTAACATAGTGCACATTAAATAACGCGTGGCGTACACCAGGCGTGCACGAGGCGTGCATAATTTAGGATATCGGCTAAAATTACACTATGAAACTGTGGTTAATACGCCACTTTTATAATATACACTCCATATGGCACCATGTGTATGTGAGTGTGCAAGCACAGGACCCCATTCCGCGAGTATATGCAATGGAATGGTATGTGCAGGCTGTTTTTGCCTGGTTCGCAGCAGTTCGGAGCATTTAACCGAAAAACAAACACATTGTTGTGTGCTGCTGTGTGCACATCAGCAGCAGAAGCCGTCCTTGCGGTGGCGGCCCAGCATCACTAAGCCGCTACTCACACGATATTGAAATGTGAGATAAAACCTCTCCGGTGCAGCAGCGTGTGAACACCCTAAGCCACAAACTCATGCACATTGACATACATAAAGTGTGTGGCGGCTGCGGTGTGGCGGCATTCGCTCGTGCTCACCTGAATGTGTGCACGTTATGTCTGTGATTGTGTGTGTGTGCCGAGATGCAACGCAGCAGCAAGCCGCCGCCGCCGCGACAACGGAGATTGCGCGAAGCGTATGCCACTAGGATTTAAAGGATTTTCCCAAACCCATCCAACTATAGAATAGCTGCATAGCTATGTGGTTCATTTTATGTGACTGCGCGCGGAAACCATCCGAAGCTGTGAGGCGAGAGCGCAAGAGAAGACCGAAGTTATTTAATTCCCACCTGTAAAAGTGTATATAATGTGAGCTGTCTGTTCTGTCGGTGCGCGCGTGCGTGCATTGTTTCAGTGTGAAAAGAAGTCCCTCTCTCTTATGCTTCACATCCAATGTGTAGGGTGGAGTGGAGCATTTCTTTCTGTGGAATTAAAAAAACGTTATTTTTCGCCATTTTTATGATTTTTATTTATTCCATAAGATCCACCAATGAAGATCTTGAATAAGTTAAACTAAACTACTGATTTTAATCGCGGTTCGAACGATCTTGTATAAGAAATTATTTCGTAAACTTATTGATTTTTTCTCTCAAATTTAGGTATGGAGTTTTTGGAAAACAGAGACACCAAAAGTGTTAGATTTGGCCGCCCTTAGCCTTAGTTATGCTAACTAGTATGTTAACAATTGAGTTACGCGCTGATTGTTGGCAATCTTGAGGAAACATGGACCATTCTTCGTTTGAAGAGTCCAAACTTTCGTTTCATGTGGAGTTGACTCGTACCTCCAACATATCCAAAATTCGAAAGTCCATCGCTTTTGCAACTGCTGAAATTGACAGCCATTCTGTAAGCGGAGTGTGATGTGAAACGATTCTGTTCAGCCAATATTGATTCGAATGAACTTTATGCCACGATGCAGAGTCTTACATCGATACTAACGGTATGGAATTTGACTTTATTTGTGTCCATGGATTCAATAGACTTGCTCTTGCCACTTTGTGTTGATTGACGTCGGACCTCTACTTTAGCAAAACTCGATTGTGTTGTGTTTTAATGAACCATGTAAAGAGTTTGTCCAACAAGATAATGTTTGAAAACGCTCCATTAGTGCAACTCAATTGTTCGAACAGGCTTGTAGTAGATCGTTCAATGCTCGACTACTCTGCAACATAGAGTAAAACGCTTCTGGAAACTTACTAACTATACAATGTTCTAGGCTCTGCCGAATTTTCGCTACGCTATCTACGATTGTTCGTTAAATACAGCTCACGAAAACTATATAACACATATTCTAACGCTAGGAGTAGACAATACAGCGTGTTATAATAAACAGCATAACTATCGAACCCCATGTAGGTATTTCAATTGCACCAACGCGAAATCACTTTGAATTTATTATGCTCAAAATACCCCACCTTACTCTTCATCTGTGGCACAGCGTAAATCTGCGAATATATACAACAAGGTGTACACGAAGACTATACGTTCACACAACATCGCTGGCACGTGTGTTTGGCTGTGCACACTCACCTGTCTTTCGTGACGTGTTCGCACACAAACACACACGGCACGTGAATGAGTTAAGTATGTCAATTTGGGATTATCGCCGAACGCCGGCCGACAACATCGGCGACAACGACGCGCAACACTGCAAACGACGACGACGGCGACGGTGACGACAATAAAGTAAACCGTCACAACTCACAACCGTGTCGCCGTCGTTCGCGCGTCCGTTCCGTTCCGCCGTCCCGCCCACAAAACGCCCGTCAGCACCGTCAGCGCCCGAAGCGCGGCGCATGTGTGTGCGAGCAGCGAGCACGTGAGTAAACTGAATAAAATGCCATGCAATCGTATTGCGGTGTCGTATCCTATATAACATAGTGCATACTACACACATACAGACGTACGTGAGCAGACACACTCGCACATACAGTTGTGGCAAAGCAAATAAGAACAAACCAAATCACATGGGAAAGGGCTGATTTCAACATGATGGGACCAAGCGATCCAAATTCTGATCATGCAGATTTCTAGATATTTGTATTATGCATCAAATTAGCCTTTGAAACAAACGTCAAGCTGGTCCCCTTCAGTCTGCGCGTGTCATTTATTTGCTGGAGCACGAATCAGTTGGAAAAACAAATAAGAACAAGATTTTATTCGCTGTCTCTTCGCAATTTCAGCTGATCTTTGTAAGTTTTTTAAGGAATGATGTGGTTTATATGCATGTTATGAAGCTCGTTTGTTGAAAATACATGGTAATAATGGGCCGCAACAAACATTGCACCCCTTAGATGTGTCCTTCGATCGTGCGCATGTACTGCACTGAAAACATCAGCATGGACATGATTGCAGAAAGGTTGGGCCTTAGCAAGACG
>JANTBZ010049019.1:0-10668 GCA_024741255.1 Exechia fusca | reverse complement strand
AAGCACCTAGTTCTGAGCAAATGAGATCCAAAGTCCAACAAGTGTCTTGGTAACTTAGCTGTGTTACCCACTGTATAACACAATACACACGCCTATCCTATAATATGTGTACACAATATCAATCTGCATGCGCTGTGTATCGTCCTAAACATATACACACACAATGCCGAAGGTTTTCTCCGTGTCCATGTGTGTGTATGTGTGTGTTTTACGGTGTTTTTACGGCTTTCGAACAGCAGCCGGAATCCACACACACACAGACGCACACAAAAGGTGAATGGTGAAAAGTGCGGAAATGTTTGTGGTTATAAGCCTATTAGATGTATCCATCATCATGCGCGCACACGAACAGTATGCGTGTGTGCGTGTCGTATATTGTTATTCATTCGTTGATCGGTCGGTCGTTGGTCGGTCACCCCCGCTCGCATCCGATATATTTTATGTGCCAAAGGTGCGCAGCAGAATTTTCCTCCGATATGTCTGTTCTGGAACTGGAGAGCGCACGTGCGTCGGATTGGCAGAATTACACGCTTGCGATGATGTGGAAAAACCCAAACACGGGACACATTCTGCTCACATCACCAATTATACCATTCTTGGTCCATTGAACAGGAGAGGGTTGTGTGATTGCAAATTTATCGATAAAATAGCCATTAAACAAGTAGTATTGGCTTAGAATGGAATATAAAATATAATATAACGCGAAAAATCCTACATACAACAATGCCATCCAACAATATCAATTGTCAAAGTATTGGACTACGAGAACTCAAACTGTTGATACCGTTGACAAAGTGGTCAAAAACGAAACCTTCGCTCAGTTGTGGGCCTATATTTTTTCCGCTGGTCATCAGAAATGGAGCCTTCTTTATAACTTATAACATATATTTTCATTCATAGGACTTCTACTTCCAGGCCTTCACTTCGAAACATTCCAGAACGTCGATAAATGGATCGTTGGATGGTTACCAGCGCTGGAAATGTAAGGATTGGATCCATAAATTCGCATGAGGATTATGTACCATTGAAGATATCGATTGACCGATAGACACCAATTCGTACACGATATCTTCCATAGTTCTCTTGTAATATCTAATTGAATATGACGAAAAATAGCTTGCAATTAACAAGAATCTCTATATTTCGATATTCCGACATTTCAGACAGCCTCAAGCTATACTGCCTCTTCAACGGAGAACACACTCCGCCCAGATGTTACGGCGACATGTGAACGAAAGCATATGTTCCGCATATTTATGCGCTCAACGGGAGAGTTCGAAAGCGCCATATACTCACACGTTTAGACTCACACAATGCGATCGTGTAGCGCCGTCATTGCTGACCAGCACGCACACACACACGCACACATGTAATACGCCGAATGCTCTACCCTGCTGAGCATATGTGTGAATGCATTTTATGAACTCGCCCACACAATCGCTTGCACTCTCGTTTATGATCCCTGTCGTCTTCTTCGTGCGTGTCGATTCTTCGTATGTTGTATGACATTCGACTCGACCGACTCGAGCGCCATGAACTTGAACTTGAGATCGTCGTTGCGCATCAGCCAAACACTTTCTTCATAAACCACCGCATCTCGCCGCACACCGTCCAAGTGGTGGTCTATCGCGTTGCGTGCGGATTGATTTGTCGCTTCCTGTTCTTAATCTGCCATTCATTCGGCAACGGTCTTGGTTGCGTTCTCGTGTGTGTGTGCAACCGACACGACTCTCGGTCGCGCGTGTTCCACTTGATCATGCGTGAGAGTGTTTGGCAGCCTCGGTGCGTTTGTCAGACGCAAACAAATTCGCTGAAACGAACTGATTGTATGTATAAATAAACCCAGTCATTGCGACGACGCGACACCGACATGGCTTGGCTTGGCTTGGCTCCGCATCGTGCATTTATTAGACTATGTCCAATTACTCGCTCCACAAATATGCGTTTTGCGATACTGCGCCGGGCGTTGTCGCAATCTGGCATTAATGTGTAGTACTACTCCGATTAGCTGACTTAAACAATGCCGAACAAGCAATTTTTGTTCGAATGACGAGGATTTGTGGAAAATTTCATTATCTTCCATGTTAGTATTCACAAATTGTTCTAGGTCAATCCAGTGAAAAGTTTTAAGCTCTATGCCAAACACGAAATCCATAAATGTTGTATGGGGAGTGAAATCAGATACTTTTCCCATACAAAAAATTACGATTTCGTCCTCGTTATGAAGGACATAACTTTTCACTGGACTGACTTAGAACAATGTGTGAATGAATGTCATTCGAAACAATTCAAACAAATTGCTAGCAATCATTTTTCGAGTGATTTATCGTGTAAATAAATAAATAAATCATTGGAATGTTGAGATTATCACAACTTTTCCTCAAAAAATGGTTGCAAACAGGAAAAAACGTTTTTATCAAAGTTTGAGTAAACTAATTGGGGTAGTATTATATACCGAGTATTTACAGTATGCTATATCATATCATACCAAACACACACACTTCTCGCACACGCAAATCACTTGATAAACAGGCCGGCTGCGACTCTCTGCTCGAGCTCGTATAAATATACACTGCACGATTGAGTTCTTATGCGCACAAGTGCGCGTGAGTGCGCATGACGTCGGGAATTATTTCTGTGCTCCGCGTGTCCGCGTGTCGTCCGTCCGTCCGCGCATGTCGGGAACACTCGCACATTGCGTGCCTGCGCTTGCGCTTCTAATGTTGCGCACTAGTGCATCGAGCCATCGTCGCCGTTGCCTTCACTGCACCGCGACGATGATGAGATGAATAATTATGTAAGCACGAGACGAGTGCGCATACGCACGTCTCGCACGCACAAGCGAGTAGTAAGTGTGCGTGTAGTGCGTACTACACGCAAACGCACGCCTGTGTGATGGATGGACATGTGTGGATGAGGAGTGGAGGATAGTTCAAAGAATGCGAGTGTGTAGTTTGTGTGTATAATATAGTGTGTCCACCACCTCGCGCATCTTTCGTTGCTCTCGAGCACACACTTAACTCAAGCCGTTGTGGACTATATATATACACTAGGCACACACCACACACTGGCACTCATGTTTACACAATAATAACTCGCCTGACTGCGCAATCATTTATCAGTTCAAGCACGCGAGCGCACGCTGCTGGTGTGATGTTTGCGTGCACAAAGTAGTTGCTCGCGTTTTACACAAAACACACACGCACACACACACAATCGTCATCGTCGTCGTCGTCGTCGGGTGTGTTGTCGGCGGCATGCGTCGATGCGCACATTCTCTCGCGAGACTCGCGGGCGCGTGCGCAGAGTGTTTAACACACTCGAGACGCGCGCGCGTGCATGTGTGTGTATACTTAGATAAATCCGATGCAAAATAAACAACGTGCGCGCGTGCACTGCGCGATGCTGTGACGAGGAGTGTTCGTGTTCGTCACGCTGGCTCGTGCGTCTATGGTTTTTGTGTGCGCTGTTATGTGACATATTCTCAACGCATCATCAAGCGAATCCCGCAGGGACTTTTGTGGAGAAAACCGAGCACGCGGAATGCACTTTGTGGCGGCTGGACGGCGCGTGCCAAATTCACGAGCATGCGTGGCGCACTAATTGTGAGCGAGAGGCGTGATCGCCAGCGTTCAAACGGCGTGCGTGTGTGGGTTTTAGTATGAGGCTGTTTTGGGTGTCTCGTCAATCGTCTCGCGCGCGTGTCTGCGATGGCATTTTCTGTCTGTGTGTTTGTCTGTGCGTGCGGACGTGTGTATTTTCTTGCGTATATGCTAAATTTCAACATTTTCCACACACGCACACACCGCACACTTTATTATCCAAACACTGTGTCGGATTGTCTGAAATTCAATATGCGTTGAACGGACAAAAACACACATTCACTCATGCAAACACGCCCGTGTGAGACACTAACAAGCTGTTTACGTTTGTGCGATTGCGTGTGAACGGTTGGCGTGCGCCGACGCCGCCGCCGCTTCACATTTGGCGCTTACGAAATTGCGAGCAGCCGCAGCCGCAGACGACGACGGAGTCAAGTGGCAAACAGTAAATGTCTCGGAATTCTTGCGATATTGAGTAATAATGTAATCCCAATGGCAGCTGGCAGTTATACCTTGGTAGCAGGGCGGTATCAACGATCACCAGGGGAAAATGTTCCACCATTCTTCGGAATAAATATGTTTTCTTATGATTGATTCATTCAAATGTTTCAAATGTAAAAGAAATCGCTCTTTAGAGAGTGTGCCTCTTCAAACGTACAGACGCTACATTTGTTAAACAAATATAGAAGGACGGAGTAATTGTCAGCTTAACCTGTAGGGAAATTTAATGCCCATTACAAACATAATTTTCATCGACATACTTTTGTAAAACAAGACGCATGCTCCTTCAATCGGACACATTGCACACTTCATACATGCTTCATACATGCATTTGTTCATCTCGGAAACCAATCATAACTTTTCAAGAATAATTTCTACAAAAAAACGTTGCTCTTCAAACTTGAAGAACGATACATATTCTATTTGTTCTCAAAATAATATGTTGAATATCGTGTTACGCAGGCTTTTGAAAAAGTGTCCGATTGAAGAGGCTCACATTTTGAAATGACGAAAAGTCATGCCTCCGGTTTGTCGTATTTAGCAGAGTTCCTTTAGTTGATATACATGAAAACAAACCCAAATGATTTTAGTTTTTGAACAGGGTAATTTACTAAAGATTTCAATTGAAGGGGATTGTACTCTAGTAGAAAATTATTCGCCGTTTAAAACTTAAAGCAGTTAAACACTTTTACGTGAATATATGCGAATCGTCTTCAACGATCTTGAAAGTACGACTACATTTCCAAAACGTCACTGCCTCACACGTTCAGCATTCTGCAGCGAGCAATACGAAGACGAAGTCCCATAAACGAAAAACGAATTCCAATTTAATGTCAGCTGGTGTTCGCGCATTTTCAATTCACCCGATTGCATTTGCGCCAGTCGCATTTTGTATTTAATACTTCTGCATTTCACGCGGCGCAAATGAAATGTTATTAAGACATAATAGACCGGTGTTGGCGTGTGTGCGTGTGCCCGTGTATACGTGAGCCCGTGTATGTTATATGCTGTGTTCCGCGGTTAATTACCACTATAACACGATGTCGGGCCTGGGTTCGTCGCGTTCGTCGGCATGTACCCGTCCGGTCTCGTCGTCGTCGACGTGTTCATTAAATATGCGGGTATTTATATTGTTTAATGCGTTCTTCATTTGTGCGGTGCGGCAAACGGTTCGCTATAAACAACAAATTTACGCGCCACTGTCGGGCATTAAAAAAACTAATCGAAAACATCATAACAAATGTTGTGCGTGCGCCGTTCACATGCGCGTTGCATCGCGCAATCGCGATGGTTTTATACCTGTGTGCGTATGTGTGTGTGTAATCCAAACATATGGGTCTTGCGGCTACCCGCACACACTTTATTGTCGAATGCAAATGTGGCGTGTTATTTGGGTATCGATTGTTTTTCGATCGGCGATCGATGCGGCGATCGGCGATCAACGATATCGGACACACGACACGAGTGTGAATACTCAAACAGAGTGCACGCGATCACGCTGAGAAGCGATTCCAGTCAATCGGCGATCGTGCGATCGAGGCGGTCGGCAAACGATAAAAGTCAATTAAGTTCGGCTTGCCGTCGAGCGACCGTATGTCTACGTCTGTCACCGCGTCCGATGTTTATGGTCACCCGATGGGGGGGCCGGCCGCGGTGTTTGTTTACTTAATTCATTCGAAAATCAAAGGTTTGTTCGTCGTGCGTTGTTCGTATAGCTAGAACCGACGATAGGGCGATAATTGCATTTATTAAAAACGCCATGTTTATCGCTGTCGATGGAACAGTCGAGCAAGCATAAAAACGCACACTGATTCGCCAACAAATTGCCACCGAACGGCGTTTTGCCAACCCGACGATAAAACCAGGCTAGCGCGAGTCGCGCGTTCGCAGAAAGCGTTTACGTTCGCATATAAACACGATGGTTTTTGCTTATTTTTGCCGATGGCGTGTGAGTATTATTTTCGCGATCGCAGATCGTATGTTTGTTTTGATAATGAGCAGTGCGGACTTTGTGCGAGGATCGCGCGATGTGTGGCTCCACTTGTGCGCCTTTGCTGCGCACAAATACTAGGTTATTATTACGAACGAATGCGTATAAATTGATATCGTTTCGGGGAAACACTAAACCTTCAGCTCCAGCCAGTAGTCGACACAATTTATACTCGATCATGATGATGATCATCATCATCATCTTGAAACAATTTACGAGTGGTCCGTCATCGTCTCGTTGGGGTTTTTCTGCCCTACCAATTGATTCCATTCACAAGCACGAACGCTTCCTTGCGCGCGTCTCAATTAAACTCATAAAATGCCGCAACATAGCGAAGCATGGCAGAGTAGTAGTTCATGTAGTTACACAGAACTTGGTGAGTAATTCCGCCACCCGTCCATCAATTGCATTGCGCACACTCACATTGAATGGGGCGCTCGGCGCGACGTCAGTCGGCAAGTTGGCGGCAGAATAATACACACTAGCGCGTTCACGTTCACGTTCACGTCGCACGCACACACGCGCCGGGCCAGTCAATGGACGCAACTCTACAATTGTTTGCTTTTATTATGCATGTGCAGTCGCGTGCAGCGTTCGGCTGAATATTATGTATTTTTATATCCGGACGCAACGCGCGATGGTTTAAAGGTTCACCGCATTTACACACATTCACTCACACACAATGCACGCGATCGCCCGCACGATCGCTCGTTCATTCACTGGCGCACGCACTTTTCGGCATGTAGGAAGTGATCGCGCACATCGCCGACCAATTTAGCACTGGCGATAAATTTCACTGTCACGTACGCCTCACGTACGAGTTACGATCGATCGCGGTGTGTGTATGTTGCACAGGTTCTCTGTTCAGGAATTTCGACGGGCCCGTTTGGCGAGCGATCGTTTTAAGTACAGCGAGCGCCCGAAATACCGCCCAAATGATTTACGACACTGCACTGCTAATAGCAAGTCGTCGTAACTGGCGCGGTAACGTGTTTATTTTGAAAACACGATAAAAACCTATGCGGTTTGATAGAGGCGATTCACGATCAAACGCACATGCACGTACCACAGTTCACTAATCCCTTTGCGCCTAATCCGATCACGATCTCATTCGGGCGAGAACAGTGTGGATGTGCAAGATCACCACGCGCGCGATACGAAAGTGTTGCAGAACGTACAACACGGGTTGGCACGAACTTCAGAACACTCGACGGACGGACGGAATTAATGCTGCTGCTGCGAACCGATCTAGACCGCTCGACGTTCCTCTGTCAACTGTGCGGCTTCGCGACTGTATCGCTTGCAGTTGTGCGGCTGTGTGGCTCGAGCACACACACACACATGAGCATGTGTACGAGCAAACACACACACAAGCGCGCATGCACACACACACTGAATCGGTGGCGTGAGCTGACGAATAACTTGAGCGCGGAGCCGGTCGCTCATGTGTTTTATGCAGAGCATAAAAAGTACAAAAAAGTATTAGGAAAATTATAGTTAATTTACTAAAAATGTATATTAATGTAATTGAATATGTCCAGAGCAAGTAATGAAAACGTTACTCTCTTATTACTAAAAATAAATATATACTTTTGATATTCTAAATACGTTTGGGAATGTCGACTGGATCTGTGTGGGTTCATAGTGTTGCATAATCGCTTCATTTTTCGAGCTCCTTATTTGTATGCACGTGAATGATCGTCTTCGAACTATACGCACTAATAAATCACCGTTTCATCAATTTCGTTTTATCGCGATACCGCGACTTTGCTGTAGTTTGAAGCCGAACATAGTCGTGTTTGGGCTTAAACGAATAGCTCGATGAGAAGAAGAGATTGAAACAGAATGAGAGCATGCTACTTATTCTGTTTCTGAGAGCTGATAAGCTATATCAGGATAAACACTCAGAGATCCCACACGTCGATCATGTTGTAATATATGTAGCGAATTTTGTCACCACTTGGTAACACGAGCGTGGTTTTCAAGTGGTTAACCGAGTCGTATTAAACTTTGAGCCAAGTAATAGGTATTTTTATCCTCAATATTTAAAAAAATGGTATCGTGTTGCGAAAAATACGACTCACAAAGTAACAAAAAAGTAAGCAGACTAAACACATAGGGATCGAGTAATTTAATAAAAAAATTATGAATTGACACCGTTGCGTCACGTGACGATCCAACTGATAATATCTTATTTTTATTCTCTTTCGGGCCAGAGCCGTAACTAGCCACATGAAGTCAACCTTGTATTTGGGATCATAGTGTTCAGTACCGTCTTATGGTTTTCCGAGGTCCTGACTAATATCATCTAGGGCCCTAAACATCTTCTCGATTTTCAGTATTTTAAGACCCTTTTGTCTTTTTAGACTATTTTCATCTTTTTCTGCAAAATTAAAATAATGTGTATAATTGTAACAGATGGGCTTCAGGGTCGTCCATGTTATTTTAATTTGATTAAATTGTTTCCCGTTGGAATTCGTTTATTATGTGTGACAAATTAAATTCATCACAAGCGGGGTCTCGACTTATTCTTTGCTCTGACTGGAGAACAAAGTTTTCATACATTTCTGGCAGCGAACGGGGCCCCGCTCAATAACAAATTTGAAAATACATGTCTTCTGTGATTGGGACATAATTCAATAACAAATGTATGTGTTTTCTTATGTTGGAGAACAGATTGAAAGAGAGTTGCGGGCCCCGATTTGATCGTAACCCTATTTGAAATGTGAAAATGTGAATTGTGTGTAATAAATAAATCATCTGACTCGAGGCCCTCAGCTCTGCGGGACCCCTTGCTAATGCCCAGTTGGCCATGCCCTTAAAACGGCCTTGATAGTGTTGCCTAATCGCTTCCCTTCAATCTCTCACGTCTATGATCGGCCTCAAACTTCGGACGTTACGCTAAATCGGCGTTTTCAGAGGTTTCCGCAGTTTTCGCGATACCGCGTCACTCCTTTAATTTGAGGCCGAACATTGTCGTTTTTGGGCTGAAACGAAAGAGATCGTGAAAAGGTTTATCAAAAATAAAAAAATAAAACTATTTACTTTGGAAATATAGAGATCAATTATCGAAATCAAAAAGTTATAATTACGGTATTTGGAAAAAGTATTCAGTAGTTGAAGTATAATTGAACACCTTTTTTATTAGTAATACTTTTACTGAAAGTACTGCTATGCTCTGGTTTTATACACACACTCACAAAGCGCACGTGTTGCGCACACGCACCGCGAGCCGATCGTAAAATGCACGACGACGGCGCAGACGAAGTCTCCGACTGTGCGTGCGCGCCACCCGAAGAAAGCGCGTCGAGGCGCTGCTGCTGCTGCTGCTGCTGATCACGTATGCGTCCGACGTGTTGCTCACGCGCGCACGCTGCGCTCGACGAAAAGGAGTGGTGCCAAACGTTGCGAACGTGACCGCTGCCGCAGACGGATGATCGCGGCGACGGCGGACTATTTGCAATAATTCGCAATTTATCTGTAATTGGTTGTGTGCCGGACCGGAGGGGTGCGATTGGTGTTAATGTCACCACGACGAGAGTGCGTGGCGCTAAGCAGTGAAACTTGGCTAATACTCGCAGCATATCTATGACACGAAACCGAACATCGACGACATGCAACGACAACGTTGTCGTCGGCGTAATTTGTGTCATCGCGTCTCCTGCTCGCGTGTCCGATGCAAACAGATAAACATCCGAAAATAGGCTCGTGTAAACATTTACCCCCGATGATGCTGCTTCTGGATAGGATCAGGCGAACCGGTCGAATCGCAAGCGGATGCTCATTTCTGACATGTAAACATGCGGTGCGCGACCAGCAAGGAAAATGTTTTTTGCACAACAGTCCGGGTTGTGTTTATAATTTCCATCCACCCCAAAACGATTACTCACACCGGCCGTCGTCGGCGTGCGCCGGCACAATTAAACGGGTTGCTCGTGCTCGGGCTATTCAAGGCCAATTCCTCAGCTCACTCCTCCTCGTCAGGAGTAGAACAATAATAATCATGATATAGGCGTGAGCGCGAGATTTTCATTCGGGCACGCGCACGCGCAACGAATGCGAGCTCGGGCGCGTCACTAATTGAATGTAATTATCATTTGTACATCATGCTCGCCGTCGCCGCCGCCGATATGGTGGAATACGTGTGTCACCCGAAACTCCCGCCCGCGCGAGCGACGATGTTCAGAATGCTCAAACAAGCTCGCGCTAAACGTTTTATGCAGACGCTGCGGTGTTTCAGTACATATATATTACTGAGGCACGTCTTATGTTTTTGTTCCGCAGAACCGTCGCACAATCACACAGACGAATACATGCGCAATCAGTCAGACATGATGGACCAAGGCCCGAATGATAAGGGAAAACACTATTCTTTCTGTTAACCTTACATAGCATTTGTGACCACTGTTGGGCGTCACGTTGTCTGTACGATTCGAATGATTTATTTTCTTTCCCTATTTAGAGTATTCATTATTGTTGTACCCTATTTAGAAATGTTTGGGATAACTACAGGGTGCGAACATCAAATAACTATTGAACCAATCAACCGATTGTTATAATCAAAATATTTAAATT
>JANTBZ010049008.1:0-10670 GCA_024741255.1 Exechia fusca | reverse complement strand
GGTGTTGAAAACTGATTAGCGATTACAAAGCGGATGCTGCCGCGCGTGTGTAGGTCGCAAAAACGATCCAAAAGTGAGTGAGTAGTGAGTAGCAGCCAAGCAAAGTGCATAACCGACAAGAAGCACTTGCACAGCAAGTTTTGCGGTTCGATTCCCAGAGCTCGGAGCGTGTGAGCGAATATGCGCAAGGCGTGGTCATTTAGACGGGCATAAAATGCCCGGAGCAAACAATGCAACCGCACGCACGATATAAACTAATAAAAAACGATTTATATGCTGCGCAGCAAAGTGTCGTGTCTTTGCATGTTGTTGGTGGTGTTTTGGCGGTGATTCATGTTGTTCTCCCGGACGACATCCTTTGGAAATGTGGACGCGGACGTGCACCAAATCACAGGGTGAAAACATATAATCGGGATTTACAACATTTTTAGCGGAAACTATAACAGTCGAGGAGGCAGAGCGTTAGCAAACACTACAACTCTCGCGATTTGTGAGAGCATTCGAGCCATGTCGAGTGTGCCACTTGCTCGCTTGCACTTTCGAGTGGCGTGGTCCGACGACGAGTACCGAGCCAAATGACCCGAAATTTACGATTATTATGATCAGAAATCTACCGCAGCGCAAACACGCCCCATGCATCCGCCATCCGTCACGAGGACAACGAAGATGCTTGGCGGCGGGGATATGCTCGAGCACGTTGAGTGTGAGTGCGCAAAGTCGATGGTCATCGTAATGCAAATAGTAAAACACACAATCTTCATTGGGAACCAATTTCAAGTGATTCACTCACGCCGTAGACGCGTCCACTCGTTCACAGCTCCTCACTGTATCACACTTATGCCTTATGCACATGGCAGCGCACGCACACTTTGCACGAAAGAGTCCAGTGTGTTTTTCTCGTGTTTTATGTTAATACATCCAGCCGTTGCGGGCGGGTGGGCTTTGTACGTAACACTTAACGATTATGCGTCAAAAGCCTCAAATAATTTGTCGGGCTATATATTCCAAGTGTACGAATTCCATTACGATTATAATCGTTGCGTCGCTTATCAGATGTTGAAAAGGCATCGTCTTGTCCGAAACTAATCTGACACGTGTAGCCCCACAGGATGGCCACACGTTGGCGTGTTGATTACAATTAATTTCGATTGAATTTCGTACAGCGCCTTTGGTAGGGGCCCATATCGAAAATGCTCTACAACGTGTGTATTAGTACGTGCGTCTATGTTTGAATGTGAACGCTCCAGTCCGGAACGTCGTGATAATGAAAATCCATTTGCGAATTGACAATTGCATTTCCGGAATTAGCACTGCGAGCGATTCGTGTGCGACGAGAGTGGACTTCAGCAACAATCTCTCGCCTTCGCCACTGTCGAGTGTCGATTTACCTTATCGGCATCGGCGCAGATGTCGACGACATACACACAAACACGCATTCACATGCAAATGTTGTTAGTCGATGCTGCTGTCGATGCGTGTGGCGATATATCACACCGTATTACTGCCGGTTCCGACTTCCCACAAATTCGTCATACACCTCATGACCGTTTTTGCCGGCAGGTTCAAGCACAAGGTGTAATGAATTAAGTGAGTGTTGAACGTTTTACGGATGCACATCGATTTGCGGTGACGATGATGTTAGTTATCACATACATTTCGATTAGTTTGATAACTGAACATTGATGAAATTCACTGGACTAGAACCTCAAATACTATACACCCGCAATATCGCCCTGAATTCGACAGTAGTTTCTGTTCTTAAGATACAGCTCATTCACCAAACCACCCTCATTCTCCCTACATGTTTAAAGTTATTGAATTTCAACAGTAACACACGGTTCGGACATCAACTAACGTTTTTTCACACATGGAATTTTTATGGTGTTTTTGCGGCAGACAACGATCGTGGATCGTGTTATATTATAGTTTTATCGGTTTTATTTGCCTTCTTTGGCTGGATTGAATTTGGCGTTGGCGTTTGCATGCTGCGCGGTTGCCGATGCTATTCGATACCGATATGGTGACACACAATAGTGCGCAGAAGTCTGCGCGAGTGTGCGCGCACAAAAGTCCGAGGGGTGGTAATTCGACGTCGAATCGAGGAAAAACGCCATTGATACGATCGTTTCAACCAAAACCGTTATTGGTGTGTTGATTTTGATCTTTGCTAGCACACTCTCACACGTTCATCAGTCCAACGTGTGTTCCGTTCGTAAAAGAATCCACTCGTCGTGCATGTTTGGGTTGTAAATCATATTTTTAATAGACCATATATGCTGGCGTTCTCTCGTGTATTGAGGATATAAAAACATTTAAAATTTGTATCCATTTTATATGTTCAAAGATTGAAAAGTGCTGTTAATTTCGTGCCCGTGATGCACACCGACACGAACGGTTTATAGACTTTCGCTTTCGGATTGATTTATGTTGGCTGTCGTATATCGTAATTCGTTTCGAAATATTTATTATTATTATCACACCCAGAGGTAACGAGTTTGCACTTGTACGAAACGCTTGTAACAATTCAATCGAAAATACGAACATTTCGAAAATATGTACACACATTCTTTATTCATTGGAATTATATAAAATAATGACTATTACTCTCAGCTTCCGTTGCCTGGACTCCTCGTCGTCGATGCGATTTCGATCCTCACATGTGTGCTGCATGAATGCGAGCCATGTTAATCTGCTGGAACATTGATAAATGGTCAATTATTTCTCCGGTTAGTAGACATTTGTCGTATGTTGTGTAGGATCTCCGGAGATAGGAACAGCACAACACATTAATTGAAGTGCTTTTATTGTAAAGAAGGCAGAGAACATTGCACAGAGTGTAAGGATTCATGTTTTTTTATTTGGTTTGCGGGCTTAATTTCATCGTTTTTTTCTGATCTAATGTCTCAACCCGAACAAGTGCGCAGGCGCAATCGATTAATTGTGTCCGCCAATTGTATGTGCATAATCATTTGTAACAGAGCAAGAATGAGATGTTCGGCCACAGGTCCGTTTGCTGTGCGTGGAAGCGAGCACGTTCACGCAGTGACAACGATGAACTGGCTTTTTGGGCCGCACGTGGCGGCCGCAAGTGGACGACTCTTTATGATGATGTCTCACACGCAATGAGACCGCAAATATATTTCTTTATTCGACGCATGCTCACTGCAATCTTCATTGTAACACGGAATAAATATTGCTCGTCAAGACAAAGCATTTATTCATTAATCTCGATTGAATTGACTCGGCCGTATTTGTCGTCGTTAGACGAGGCGTCGCCGACGTACGCCTTGTGTTAGTCAATTGCACGAAATCAGGTCAAGCAAATATACATCTCGATTGGCTGCACAATCTGATGATGTTGAGCGTTCGCGCCGTTCGCCGTACATATTCTGGAATGTATCAAGAGTGCGTATACACTGACCCATACAGGATTGAATAATACTCCCGGAGTTCGACGATATTCGTACAATTATATTCCGAGTAGATGAGGATGAAGCACTACTCTGTGGTTACATGTGACCATAAATGCTATTCGAACTATACAGATAAAGTTCCGAAATCGCAGAACGACATCAAACATATAAATATCATATTCTCTAGATAAATCATCGTCGACCAAACGATACATAAAAAATAGAACCGTTGAGCCTGCCAGTTTTTTCGCACTTGTGCATGAGTCCGAGAAATTAATAAAATTACGAGCGGTCTGAAAAATAGGGTCAATATTAAGAGTGAGACGATTGTATCGGCCGCCGTCGCATTCGCCTGTTCTCGCATATGTGCGACGGATTAGAGAATACTATGCTACATACGCGTATTTGTAGGAAGAAAATTGCCTAACGACCGTCTGCCGCTCTGTATTGTACTGTTGTTTGCACGACCATATCGTACATGTTTGGCTGTATTTCACTCGCCGGCCGCACTCGAAGTCTAGGCGCATTAAACTCCGCAGTCCAAAGTTCGATATAATGTTTTATATTTGCGAATACATTTTCGTTATTTCGCGAAATATGCTATACACCATGTTTATTGATCGTTACTAATAAAAAAACTTTAAATTGTTTTGTTGACGCTATTCGGGCATTCGCACTCACGCACCCACATACAGCCAAAAAGATATGCGTACGGGGTGTTATTTGTGAGGAGAACAGGCATCCACTCTGTTTTCCTGTTTATGTGTGAGTGGGTTCGTTCAATCGTTCGTTCGTTAAGCATGATTGGCGTCGGAAAAATAAACAACATGTGTTGCTGTGAAAAAATTAAAATCGTTTAAAAGTAGTTTTACATTCACCGTCGACACCTATAACATGTCTATCTAAACCACCAAACAAACCCAGCTGCGTCTGGTAAACCAAATCCCAATATTCAACGAACGGTACATGTAATCCATAACAACGCGCACGCAGGTGTCACTCGCGCGAAATGTCGAACTGGTAACGGTAATTGCTTGCTATGAAGCCTTTTGATGTGTGCGAAGCATAATTTTTCGATGCAATGCGGCACTGCTGCTTATTCATTTGGAATTGAATTATCTGCGCTATTTTTTCTCTGTATATAACTAAGTTAGTAGTTAGCAATGGCCAGTGGCCAGTATGTAGCCTTTGGCATGTTATTCGTTGTTTAAAAAATCTGTGAGGGATTTATGTAACTGATTTCATATAGAATTTATAAAATGACATAACATTGAAGCCTTCGGTTGTTTGTCTGACAATCATTTTATTTGCTCAAGTCACTACGATTTATTTAGACGACAAAAATCGTTTCTAATTATAAAAATCGATGTTAGGTTGATTTAGAAACAATGTTGAATATTGTTTATAACGAGTGCAGTGAACAAATCCCGGAAGCTACCCCACTTATCCCACCCGCCCGAGAATGTAAGTGACTGAATCGGCGGCAGGCGCATGTTCTGGTTGGAGTTGGCTGCTGGGGCGACGTTGTTAGCAGCAGCATGCGGCAACACTGCTTCCAAGCGGCTCCTCATCGCGTACAGCTTCCCTCGCGCCACGGCGTAGCTCTCCTCCCACTCATCGTAGTCTTCCTCACTGTAGACATGATCCTCGTCCTGTTTTTTGGCAACCGCAAGCGAATTGCTCCATGCCCGTTCGAATGACTGCCACATCGAATCAAGCAGTTCTATGACTTATGTGTATTCGTCTCGAATCGCTCGAACCGGTCACCGAACACCGAACTGCTTTACCTTATCAGCTAAGTGCTCAATTTCACTGGACGATGATGTTCGTATGTAAATAAGTGTGTGAATGTGTGTGTGTTTGTGTGTGTGTGTGAACTCTCCAAGGACCAAATTTTCCAGCGACATCAATTAATGGACTGTATTTTTGAGTTGTGAACGGATACCACGAATAATTACGCAGTCCAAACCGTTCCTGATATTTATCGCAACTAAATGTATTCTTTGACGATACAAACTTCGCACCCCATGTACCATGTACCTCGAAAACGGATGGACCGAATGTAATTAATTTTTTCTAAAGTTTCAACATATTATAATCTTTCAATCATCTCTGTCTGGGAATACTGTTTTGCACTTCACAGATTTTGGGTACATGTGTTATGAGTTTTCCTTATCACATAACTTGACCTTTTTCGTGGTGACAGTTATTACACATGTTATAATACAAATTATTCGCGAACTATTTTCACCTAAAAAATATTAAAAGTCCAATGATGCGATGCGTCATGCGTATTTTGGATTATTTTGTTCAATTTGTTGAAATTCAAATTGCTCGACGATTGCTTTTGTTTATCACCCCCACCTCTCATTCGAAGTCCGAAACACGCCCGGTTTTAATGGGTTCTACGGGCGACGACACTGTCACGCGGCAGCGGCGGAGGTGGCGGCTGCTGCGGCGTGGTGCGTGCGGTACGGTTGCGTTGTGGCGGCCAGGTCGGTCGCAATAAATATATTAACCCGATACGACTTCGAAGCAGCAGCAGCAACAGCAGGGTCGACGTGACGAGAGGGTTGCGGTGGCGGAGGCGGCGTTTTGTGGCGCTTGGCATGTTTGCACTGAATGGTTAGCCGATGTGTACACGTACACACACACAGTGAAATCGTACGTGTTCTAATGTGTCTACACCGCTGCTCTGCGCTCCACTCGACCGTGCACGACATAGCTATAAACCAGGACAATGCATATTGAATCGCGGCTAGCGATATAGAACTATTTTTAAGTGAAGATTCAATATGGTCTCCACAGATTAATAGATAATATCGAGAATATCGGCAAATTAGTAATACGAAACAACGTGTTCCAAGACCGAAAATCGAGTTGATAATAATGATTATAGACCTCTGATGTGGAGATGGATTTACTAAAATATGAAGTATCTCGTGTACTAGTAAAATGCCATGCTCCGAGTTGAGAATATCTCGCTTAAATAACCTATCGTGAGAAGAGGCCATGAACTAATTATACTTATTTATACAGAATGCTATGTCAATGTGTGAATAACTCTATATAATTAAATCTAGGCATACCATGGATTGTTACAATAATTCGGTATATATTTTCGTTTTTTGTATGGTTTCATATGCATTCTCCTGGTATTTTCGTGTTGTGTGTCACATTTTTCGCCCAATGAGCGCATGCATGCATCATAATCACGTCAATGGTGTAGCGGAAGGCAACACGGAATTCCACGGTAAATTTAGCATTGACGGCAACGTCCGCGTACTGAATGTCGGCGATTTGGACGACACCGGCGCCTGGATTGCTGGGCAGCGTCGAGAGCACATAACACACACGTATTACTCGGTTCAATGTGAAACATTGACTTTCTGCACCCGTGTGTATGTGCACACACAGATGAGAGACGGCAACGGCGATGGCGGTGGTCGACGGAATAAAATGGATGAAACGTTGTTTTCCACCCGAATGTAATCTATTGTGATGAGAGTGCCAGACGGTATTGTGCGAGGTTTGATGAACCGTGCGCTGCTGCGTCAATTTTGCCGTCGATACCAACGTTGGCTGCAATGGTATGCGCGAGTCCGTGTGTGTAGTTAGAGTATGTGCCCCCTCAATCGGACACTATTCGTAAAAGAATACAGCCTTTCAAACCGATTTTCAAAACTATCCAGTGTGTGCCCCCTCAGTCGCAGACTTTATTTAATCGAGAGCTGCATAACACGAAATTCGACATACTATATTGAAAACATTGATAAAATCAAACATTTCACCAACATCTGATACTATATTCGTGTAGGGTTTTACATTTCCTCACGAGTGAAGATGATAATTATTTTTGTAAATTTTATCTAAGTCATGTTATGCCGTGTCTAAAAACAAAACACAAAGATAACGATTAGTTAAAGATCAGTTATTAGTTACAAGTTATAGGTTGAAACTTATTAACTTAACGTTATTATTATTATGTTGACGATCAGTGGAAGAAACATTAACAATTTAATATAATTACGTTCCAGTACTTCATAGAATAAGATCTTCCTGTATCTTGGGGCATGAAATACCTCCGCAGCCAAAATAATCCTCAATTAATATAATTTTAAAAACATAATTAACTCAACGAAAATGCCACTTTCGCAAAATCCAAACACATTTTTAAAAATAGAGAAGATAGCAAATAGCGTTTTTGTAAATTGATAATATCAATGTTTCTCTATATTTATTATTGGTTTTTAAGTTTAGCGAGTGTCCGTCTGAGGGGGCTTTTACTCTAGTTACTTTTTACGACCGTATATTACGTTCCTGCACTGGGGTATGTTCAATTTAAGCGCGGAAGTGTTGCAAGCAGAATTGGACGTTGGCTAGATGGTCGTTTTTTCCAGCATGTTGCAGCAATGAAAACGATTTGGTCAGCAAACGCATCACCAAGAACAGCAACAGCAGCTGAAAAGTCTCGATTTATTAATATTAAAGAGTTGCAACGAAGCCGTTGGAGGGGCGATTCAACGTGAAATCAAAGCGCGTCGCGATGACGATTGCATTGCATCGCATCGCCGCCGCCCCCGCTTACGCAGTGATGTAATAAATCACCCAGAATGCATATATAATAAGGGTCGTGCCGTGTGTGTGTGTGTGTGTGGATGTGTGTGACCACCGGATCAATACACACATAAACACATGTTCACCGCTTGTGCGTGCACGGATTGATGTTGAACCCATCAACCCCCACTTGTGGAGGATCTAAAAGAAAAGGAGTGCAGCGCAGAGATATGCAGAGCAGAGTGGACGCGCGACGAGATACAATGGTTATTTAATGCATTCGGCGCGCGTGTATTACATGTGTGTACATTATTATATAATTTCCGTGTGTGTGTGTACGTGCGTGTGTTCGTGCAAGGTTGGACGAAGCGGATAATGTATGCATGGAAGGATTGAAATGCACGCCTGACTGACGAGTCAAGCGATTACGCGAACGCGAGGCATTATATCGTACACACACGGTGTGCGCGCACATGTTCTCGCTGGATACGTGCGCATGATGTGTGCGTTCACCGAACATTGAAGCCGACCATCCGAGCTCAGATTTTGCACGGCTTACGCGCCGGCTTGCCGGGTGGCTGCTACTATGTGTCCGCCGACGGCGTCGATTCAATTGCACGATAGCAACGCAACACGCGCATGTGTGGCTCGGATTAGTAGCTGGTAATTAAGTTTTGGCGCGTGTAAGTGTAACATAGCACAATGTTGTTTTCATACGTGTGCGTGTTACGCATGTTTTACATATAACATCTCGAACAAGTTGGGCTTGCGAATTATGTTATACAATGCACGATATTTACCCTAATTGAAAATCATATGCGCGATTTTCCCGACGACCGTTGCCAACGGAGTCGTGTGTTCGTAACAGATGTGCCGCCCATTCCAGAGGCACACACATGGAAACCGAGAAAAAAGTCGCGTATATTTCGCATACACATACACGGAGCATTCCAACACCCTAAACAGGTTCGAAATTATATTTTTTTTCCACCATCAAACATCCTAGCGCATTCATCCTATGTTGCCTGTCCCTGGTGTCAGACGCCGGTTTGTATTTCAATTATGAACGCGAACACAGAATGTGCGAGTTTGACTGGAGATTAATTAAACTGGTCGGTGATGCGTGAACATGTGTCCACGTCGTCGTCATTTGCATGCGCGCAAATTCTAACACGTTTCGCTGCGCCTGCGGATTCTACATAGCCAGGGCAGAAACTTGTAAGCGCAGCACGGAGTGTGTGCACTTAAGTGTGTGTGTGTGTGTGTGTGTGTGTGTGTTTGTGTGGTATGGAAATGGTAATATATTCATACACTTGTGCGTTCATGCGGTGGACATATTATGGCCGTGTGCAAGCGTTCGCCGCACCACGCAAATAGCGAATCATAAAAACAAATGACCACATCGTTTGCCACACGTTCGCCACACGCTCAGACGTTAGCGTTACATTCGCCAGCACAATACTGTGCTCAAACGAGCAACCGTTTCTGATATGTGTGTGTGTGTATGTGGACACTCACCATCTCGTATTATGCACGAGAAAACCGTTCGTTCACACATGGATCGCAAAAAATAGGAGCATAAATGCCGTCGCTTTGAACTCTTTCAATAGATCGCGCCGGTGGTGGTCGCCGGTGGTCGCCGGCTTCTCGGTTCTTTGTGCGTGTTCCGTCTGCCGGCACACAAGGATGCCAGAGAGAAAACACTACGGCAACGGTCATTTGAGGTCGCCTCGCGTCGTACCTTTGATCTGTTCGCGACAAATCATAAAACAAAATTCGCGTGCTTGCGCGCCTCTCTGCTTCTATTGCGCATTGTTAAACGGTTGTTCTGGAGTGCGATGATGTCGCCCGTTGTCGTCACTTTGAATGCAGCATTCTTCCACGCTCCGTTCCAGCATGGCTGCCGTTGCCCCTGCTGTCCAGACACCCCGGGTATAATTGACCGCGCTCATAACGCTTGATGGGAAATCCAATTTTCATATTTGCCTGCGTCTGTCGCACGTTCAAATGGGAGTGTGTGGTGCGTGTGTGTGTGTTGTGTGGGTGCTCGGGTGTGATGTGACGATGCGATGATGAGCGGCGCCGGTTCGGCTCAGCGCGTGCATTCAGCCAAATGGCGCTTATGGTCAGCGACTCCCGAGGGACCAAATGCAGACACGCGCGTATGTTGAAGAACGTGTGTTGCATGGACACCATGGACACAAGCACATACCAGAACGATTTCGTCAATTATGCGCAATCCCAATTAACAATATATTGACAATAACGAGAGATCCATTGCTGGCCTGTAGAACGCAGATTAAATCTATTACACACCGGAGCTGCACGAAAATGTCAACTGTACTAATATGGTCCGAATTTGAAAGCAATGCATACAGATGCGCACATAATTAAAAGCAAATATAATTATGACTAACATTGCATATTCGTCCGGGACACCGAAATCCAATAAAATATCACGTAGCCGCTGGCTCAATAATATGTGTGCTATATAATATTTCTGTAATTAGTTGCCCGGCTCCATTACAACACTCGATTTGGCCTCAAATTTAATTAAATGCATCATCCCCAACAGCCGCCTCGCTTCAATGCGCACTCGGTGCGCCAGGGCCTTGATCAAGAGCTTATCCAGAGCAGTAAATGCTGTTGAAGGGGGATGATTTGGGTTTCAACTGTTCATTATGCACCATGGGTCGCGTG
>JANTBZ010048997.1:0-10674 GCA_024741255.1 Exechia fusca | reverse complement strand
TAAAATAAATATAATTTCATACTCAGTTCCATTTTTCAAGATTGATGCACAGGTTCATGGGTTATTGAATTTCAAAGTTATGCGTTTTTGACTGCCGCACTCCTTATCAATCTTGTAATTACCGGTTAAGCGTTTCCGTAGATTGTGAAGATAAAAATTGACCGAACAAAGGTTAATGTGAGCCGGTAATTCAGGTTAATTCGGTGAATCAATAGTCGTTAATTTGTATTACTTCAAATCAAAGATACAATGAAAATAAATCTCAAACGATAACCGATTAACCGATAAAACCGTTAAACCGACGAAAGGAATGGAATCTCGGTCAATTAGATTATCGGTTAACCGGTAATGTGACACCAGATTACCGGTTATATTGTATGTGTGATACTTACCGCCAAAACAATCGTTATCGTCTCGTCCATTGCGTCCTCCATGCTCAGCGTCTTGTCCTGCAGCGTCAGTCGCATCACGCGATCGATGAAGGAGTGCTTCTCCTTGCCGAAATACTCGCCATTCTCACGGTTCCGTGGCTTCGCTTTGCTGGCGGCAAAGTTGGCCAGCTTCTTCTGGAACATGTCTTCGACGACCTGTCGACACACTCGCACGCATCGCATTGACGCGGTGTAGTATCCGGTTTTCTTGAAGACCGCTGTGGAGCGCAGCAGCGGATTGAACATCTGGATGCCGGCGATCTCGAGGAATCGATGCAACGAGTCCAGGAAGCACTTGTTCTCTCCCAGCTGGGTGTTCATGTCACGGTCCATTGTTGTCTCTGTAGAGGGCAAAACAGGTTTATAATAGAGTGTAGGATAATTCGTAATATTGCTATGCTCACCACAAATCAAATCCATCGCCATCTCCTTCAACGGCGTCTGGATGTCAATCTTGCGTCCATCGCTCAGCGGCCACAGCCGCTCGACCAGAATCCTCGCGTGCTTATTGTAGATCGGATCGAACTGCTTGATGATCTGCGTGGCGAACATCGGATTCAGCAGCTTGCGATGGTAGCGCCAGGCGTCGCCGCGCAACGTGATCAGCCCGTTGCCGATCATGCTCTGGATGATCTCGTACGAGGCGCCCTTGTTGATGCACTGCGGCGCATTCATGATCACCTCCGTGCTCACGGGATCGCTGACGTAGACGAACAGCCGGTTGCCCAGCCACAGTTTGGACGGGCTGCCGTACGTCTGGCCGTACCAGCACATATTGGCGATGACCTCTGCGGGAAAATTGACGATATAAACAAACACCAATGGCGACCAAACGACATGCAGTGGAAAGTGTTTCGTGACGCGCGCTAGCACACAAACACCTTTGCTAGTATATAACCAACGTTAGCAGAAGTACACAAGGTTGCGCACCTTCAAACAGTTTCTTTTGTATCCATTTGACGTTTGGAACAGTTCCAGACAGTGTTCCCAATGTACTCGTTTCAACTGAACTATTATTTTCAAACCCGTCATCGTTTATTTCAAATTGTTCTTATTGTATTTGTCGTTATTTTCGAAGGCTGAAAAGGGGCTCGATCTTGGGAAAGCCTCCATTTGCAAATATGGTATCGCAAACTTCAACGCTGTATATAACTACAATTCCAACACACGCATGACGTAACCGATACTCCATCGACTTACTCGACGCATCGAAGAACAGATGCCCAACGCCGACCAACGGCCAGCCAATCGGTCCGGGCAGCTGCCACGCGAGGGCGTACAGCCGTCGGCGCTGCCACAGGTACGCAGCAAACGCTGGCAGAGCGATCAGACCCAGCCAAAACTGCAGATTCATTGCTTGCGTGCGATGGCCTACAGTTTTCGAGGAGCGCTTGCGCGTGTCGGGTGTAGTGTGCAAGGCGGTAGAACGATAACTACTGATGATGCGCGATGACGACGATCGACCAGCAAACTCAGTGAAACTATACGCGAAAAGCTTGGACGATCGCGAGCAGCTCGCATTGTCAGTGAAACTATTCGCGAAGAGAATGGTTGAGCGATTTTCCAATGAGTGGATGTGTGGTCTGGAAGTGTCTTTCTCTTTATTTTGAATTAGTCTATTTGTCAATGATGATATGAATTGGTCGTTGATATTATAAAATAAATTGTACATCTACTTATTATATTTTATTTAGTCTCTTACACTATCATTCTAAATTAATACCGACGTAAAAAGCCTCACATTTGAAGTGTCCATCGAAATCAGCGTTTCTCGATCGAAACCATCGGTGTGTTTATCAAATTTAGCGTGACGTTCATGCGAACCTTAATGTCTTCCAACTGAACCGCAGTACTCAGTTTGAAGTTTCTCGTCATGTAGATCGTTACAATCTTCAGCACGTTGAGAGCATATCGCGTTCCTATATGACATAACATATAACAAGAGGAAATATGAATTTTCGAATAATGACTGGATGTTGGATTTCGAAACCCACCTATACACGAACGTGGTCCGGCACTGAACGGAACATAGCTGTACGGGTGCCGCTGCTCGGTTGCCTCCGGCATGAAGTGGTAGGGATCGAACTTCAGCGGATCCTTGAAATTCTTCTCGGAGCGATGCATTGCCATGCAGTTTATGACAATTTCAACGCCCGGCGGAATGACGACCCCACCTGCGTAGAACATGTATCAAGAACAGTATGAATCAGTGTGATATGATTTATATAATTTTGATAACTTGACATTTGAACCCTGGGAAGTCATAATTTTCAAGTTATTCGAGGCTCACAGAAAACAGTGCCATGCAGATTAAACAAACACTAATGTTTACTCAACATCGTTGCATCGCCATTTCATAAGAAACGACTCACTTACCCACGAGCACATCGCTTGTTGTGGTACGAGTCAAAAACGGAACTGCCGGAAATAATCGCAACGTCTCCTTGATGAACATGTCCAGATATTTCAGCTGCGCAATATCTTCATTGGAAACGTCCTCGTCGTCTGGCAGCGAGCGGCACTCTTCATAGACACGCTCCTGGCACTCGGGATACATCGCCAGCATCAGCATAACAAATGTCATTGTGATGGCCGTCGTTTCGTAGCCCTATTAATCGAAGCAAAGTAATAAAAATAGTAATTTCAAATGTATACACATCGTTATTACCGCCAATAATATCGTGTTCGTTTGATCGCGCCCCTCTTCGACGCTGAACTCGTTCTGCTCGAACATCAATCTCACAATTCGGTCAATAAACATAGGCTTCTCTGTCGCAACGTTGTCCATCTTAGCAGCGATAATCTGCGGAAGTTAAAATAATAAATAAAATAAAACACGATCGAACGGAGACCAACTAATTCGGCAGCTTACATCCTCCACAATCTTATTGCAAATCTGAATGTTCCGCTGCTGCGACTTGTAATACGGCGACAATTTGTACAGCACATCGGAACGCAACAGCGGATTGAACATACGCACACCGGTCATCTCAGTAACCCTGCGCAAATGACAAACAAGTTATTCCTCCGTTTATCCTCATTACTCACGAAATCTACTCCGCATACTTGTGAAAGGCGTTGAGATGCGTCTCATTCTCTCCGGAGTTCGCGTTGATCACACGATCCATTGTGGTCTCTGCAATGGCGATACACGATAATGCATAGGGAAACGAATTAATTAGCCAACACTAGAGTGGACCAATTTTTTGCTTTTCGTGCCTGATCCCAAGGCCTGACCCCACAAAAGTGGCCAAATAAATCACAAAACACACCTTTAAAGTATTTTAAATGGAGTTGAATTTGTCATGAAATAAATGTTGCTCCAAAACTATGTTTCTTGACTTGAAAGTTGTGTAATGATCTCAGGAATGATTCGGGGCCATATCTTCCGATTAAAGCAACATATTACGGAGCTCCTGGTTCCGTTCGACAGCTTATTTCAATAGCTAAGTACTATATCGAACAAAACTCGAAAATATCGAAAAATGCTAATTCCGCTGCCTATCTAGCGAATGTCTGCTCACATATTGGTACCTCTCTCACTGTGCTGTAAAACATCGGAAATTAATAAAAAATACGCAATTAGAAATATGTTTATTAATTCTGTAGTTTTGGCTCCACATTTGAATCAGTCAAGAAATATTTGAGGGCCTTTTCATGGAAAAAGTGAGGAAAAGAAAATAACTATGTGAAAATATTGAAGAAAATAGCACTGCGTTTATAATGCAACATTTTCGGGAGGCTTTTATCTTATGGACGACTTTCTCAACGACTGCATACTGAAATGCATATGAATGTAACAAATATTACATTTTAATCATGTATATCTAATACCATTAGCAATGTTTTATAAAGGTTTTCAGTAGATATACTATTCTTATATAATGGACATGGACTCAAGTTTGACTCCATGTCGCATCAATGTTCGACCGATCGCTAAACTACGATGTAAAGAGGTCAAGCTATGAATTTCTGAAAAGTGAACGCTCCCTTGGATGAAACTTGTATTCTCAGGAACTTGGGTTCCAACATCGCCAGGGACGTCGGTACGGGGGGATGCCAATGAATGTGCATATTACCCTACATTCGAATTTATACTACTCCGCGCAGTTGAAGTTCAACCACCTACAACCGATTTATTTAAGCCTGGCTGGAAGAGGAATTGCTATGATAAGAGTAATTACAATGATGCAATCATGTTCATTGGTCATTCCTCTGAGTATATACGAAAATGTTCAGAACAAATGTCTCGCCCTCCGACGACGCGCGTCCCTGATGTAATGAAATGTCGTAACGTGAAACACGACCCCAATAAACTAAAAGCCACAACGATATTTGTACACTTTTTTGAGTGATGAGGTTCTGTGCTCCATTTAATCATCAATCAATTGAGTATACTAGCACTGCTCTAGGTCACTTAAATAAGAAGTTATGTCTTATAAACCAAAGACGGAACACCATTTTTTTGTTTGGAGAGAGAAATAAAATCAGTGTTTTCAGTTCACTCGATACAAAATATTCGTGTTTCGTCTTTAGTAAGAACATAACTTCTCATTAGATTGACTTACAGCAATGCAAGTATACTCAAATGATTGGTAACTAAATTGAAATTTACTGATAGATGGTATGATTAGTGTATAATATCAACGAAAAACTAGTTTTGGTAATCTTATATTGCAGCGTTTTATTTGGACGTTACCATGTTCAAAGGCCACTCATACGGAAACTACGTTGGCCACAAAATTTGCAGAGTTATTGACGACAGATAGATCTCCCGAATAAAAAAAGATTGAGGTCATTTGGAGCATCCAGTTCTGTGAAAATGAGCTCCAAAGTCCAGCATGGTGCTTGGTAACTCTATATTACAACCCACTGTATGTCGAATGAACCTTATTCTAACTGAGCGCGCCGTATGTTGATTAATTACTCTATAGATGGAGACATTAACGAGTGAATCGAACACACAAGACATTTTATTTCAATTTTTTAGAATGAAAACAATTTGTGCGCAATTTCATTCCCAATCATTTACATGTACGGAGTACGGACATTATTCTAGTTCAACCCAGTTAAAAGTTATGGTCTCACAAACAAATATGAAACACTGATATTTTGTATAGGAAAAAGATTAGGTGCTCCTGAATACATATAACGTAGGGTAGTATGTCAGACAACAAGCCATACGAATTTAAATCGTGGACATGTCTACGAAAACTGCATCTTATTTTGCGATTTATTTTACTTGACCCAATCAATTTTGTCTATTCAAGCGCATAGTGTGATAGGGCCAGAGACCAACCGTCATAAAATATTTGATGATTAATTTATGTTCTCATCAAAGTACTGACACATACAAACACACCTCTTGAGCCCAATCCAATCCGGTCCGATTTGATACGTCATATGAAGCCACAGTCCACAGTAACCGAATATGTACTGGTACATTCCACATGTAGTATGTGGCAGCCGCCACGCGACACCCATTTCAACAAATCAGCCGATTTGTGTCGTCGATCTGATATTACCATAAACGGCTGCCGGGGCCGAAGGCGCATTTATCTGCAGTAGCGCGACGCAACAGGATTTGCGCCTCGAAACGGCCGAGGCGGCGACGAGAGGCGACGAGGCGGAAGCGCACAGGTAGCCAACGCACGGTCGACACGCACAGGTCATGTGTGTGTGTGTGTGTGTGTGTGCGTATCATTCGCAAATCCGAGATTTATTCTCACAAGCAAACGAGAGCGGAATTCAGCTGGTACGCGGAGAGCGGTGCCAAAACAACACAACAGCACAGCACAACAGCACGAGAAGGCCATAGGCCAAAGCATGGTGGAAAATGTACAGAAGATACCTTGATGAGGTGAACAAGAATTATGCTCAACATACACTTTACGGATATAACGTGCAAATTATTTCTTGGATTTGAATTTACCATTAATTTTCATGTGGAAATGTTTCTCTTGGTATCGTTCTCAATTTCATATGAACAATTACAACTACCCCAAGCAGTGGTCTTATACCATAAACCGTCTCACGTTTTAAGGCTGAGGTCAACGAACACAGGAATTTCAATGATGCGGTTTGGTTGGATGAACAAACGGAATATAATAAAAGTATCATCCTGATACGAATTGTAGGAAAAAAGCACCCATTACATTAAATTATGTTTCGTTGAATAAAGATGATTCTATGGAGAAAAAAAATACATGGATAATTTAAATACCTACAATATGATTAAGAGCCCTGAAATTTGACCATACCAATATTCTTCTAATTCGTATTTTCAGGATTAGAGCAATTTCATTCATATTCATTTGAGTATACTCATAAACATGTAAGTTCCAAGTCACTCCAGCGAAAAGTTATGGCTTCTCAACCGAACATGAAATACCGACTTTTTGTATGGTGATAAATATTCAAATGTACTCTCCATGCATAAAATCAAAAACACCTGAATGGATTAGAGACTAATACTCCTCAATGGGGTGTCGTACAACAATGTGCGTATACTCAAATGAAAGACAATAAAATTGTACACAATTGATTCATTATTTTAAAAATCATAAACAATTGCTTGTATGTTTCATTGGTGAAATAAGGTCACACGGGTGAGAAATGTTCAAAATATATTTGCTTATTGTTCTAAGTCAATCAATAGACAAGTTATGAACCCTCAATCAAACATGTAATAATCAGGAAAATTAGTACCGGGAGAAATATTTAATTTCACTTTCCATACAAAATATCAGTGTTTGGACAACGGATCAAAAGACATAACTATTGAGAACACGTTTATTGTTAGAACAATAAACGTGTACTCAAATGAAAAGTAATTTCATTATGCACAAATCTTCAACATTTTAAACAATTTTATGGCTTTTGGATTTTTTGGCCAAAATTAAAGGATTCACCATTAGATGCGGATAAGTCTTTGCTCAAACGATTTTTTTCCGTAGATAATATAATGGAGGTTTCTCAACAGACAGAGACAAACGAATATAGTAGTTACGGAAAGATAACATGGTCATTACAGAAAGTTACATGCCTCACGATGTAGAAACTAGTGTTAGTACATTACTAACGATTTTCGACTAGCGGCTTTGCTATAATCCACTTTTTACGTCAAGGAAATAGATGAATCCCTCACAATTAATGGCAAAAAATATCATCAAATCAAAACAACTGTTGAAGTTGATCACACCAACTCTTCTCAACGATATCATTTGCGTTATATGTGCACATTCAATAACACGAAATATCCACCCCCGCATTCATCGAGAGTGAACACCATCTCGCCGCCGCCTCGTTGTTGGGGAAACGCATTTTTATTTCCCACACAACACCACACCGCACCGCATAAACACAACGCGAAGGTGTCGGTGGCGCCACGCACACTCGTTCACTGGAAAAATCGTGCGGCCAGAGCGCACGCATTCACTTTCACACTCATCCACGTTCGCATGCGAACAGTGAACACTCGTCGCTCGCTTTGCGCGCCCGACAGAGACAACATGCGACTGTTGCGCACTCTTTCCCGACAGCAGAGCGCCGCGTTTTTCGCCGCAATTCTTTTTTCATCCCCGCTCCTCCAATCGTGCTCGCACGCTCGCTCACACACGCTAGCGCAGAGTTTTTCCCGCCCACAATGTTGTGGCTGCGCTCGGCGCACGCTTGCGCTCGTTCTCTCTCTCACTGTGCCAGCAGAGGTAAACACTGGCTTGCGTTGCTTGGTATACTCTGACTATAATATAACAGAAGCGTGCGCGCGCTTGCACGCAAAGCCTCAGCAGTGCGGTCTGCTCGTGCCATACATACACGAACGCAGATGCACGCAAACTGCTGGCCAAAGTGTGTGGCTTGTGCGTCTGCGGGCTGCGGAGAGTGTGTGCGTGTGTGCGTGAGAGCGTGTGTATACGGACGGGCGATGTGCGCGTGCGATTTTCCCGGCCACAACCAATGCCAATATTCCATTTATATCTCGACCAAACATTCCTGGCCACAGTCGCTGCCCTCAAGACGACCGACAATCTGTTTCGGCGGCGTGGCGGAGCGGTCGGCGGACGCAGTGGCGAAGCGGACGGACGCACGGATGGATGGAAGGACGAAGTGTACATGTGTGCGTATGTGCGAGTTGGTCGAGTGGCTGTGTGGAAAAGATTTACCTCGGTTGGAGCAGCGACGGAGGGGTCCAACGTCGGGTGTGTGTGTGCACGAGGATGAATGGCTGGATGGATGCGACACACAAGCGTGTGCACACACACACACACTCACCCACCCGGAATGTTGTGCCGCAGTGGCGGCGGTGACGGCGGTGGCGGTTGGCAGTTGTCGTGTGCGGTGCCACGCGATTTGCGGGGTTGGGGGTTCGCCAGCAGATGTTGTCGGGATTGGATGGGGGGTGGTCGTTGGTCGTTGGTGGACTTGGTTGCTTGGTGACGTGCATGCTCTCGACGGGAGCAAAGCGAAAGCAAAGCGAAGCGCGTGGTGTTGCGATAAGCGCGTGGCGTGTTGAGGTAGGATTTTTCATGTGGGGTTGGGCGGCGGGAAAAAAGGCGGTTGAGTTGGGGGGTGGTTGGTGTGGATTGTGGATACTGATATGCGTGCACATTTGCGCACTCCGGTCGGTGAGTGTGTGTGTAATATGTGAACTTCACATATGACGAGGCGACCGAGCGACTTTATAAAAACGGCGGCGCTTTGGTTTCGAAAAGGACGATTGCGCGCGGCGTAGACAAATTGACGGATGGGCGATGGATGGTGTTGGGGTTGGGGTTGTCGGTGAGCGACCGCCGTGAATGTGGACAGTAGGTCGGGACAGTTGTTAGTATTGTGGATATTTTCAAGAGTCGCTGGAAAGCAGAACTGTAGATTATAATTATATTAAACGTATTAAAATTGAAAATATAGCAATACGCCACAAAATCGAGGTCATGTCATTTCCAGGCTTCTGCCAGAACTGTTCTGAAGCGTTTTGATCTGAAAATAACAAAAAAGGAAAACAAAAATAAAATCGTAAGACATTATTGGATGAATTTTAAATAATAATGATGTAATGTAGTTTTACTGACATTGGTGAGTTATTCAAAAATGATATCACATTTTGGGTCTGCGTGTTTCGTATTAAATAATAATAGAAGTTTACTTTTCCTGGGAAAAAGACAGTTGCCTAGTGTAACTGAATTAGCAATCGGACGGAAGATGCAATATGTTTCGACCTAGCATATCTATGCAACCTAAATTAAGGTATCCTCATGTAGAAGCATGGAATTATTCAAAATAAAATTGATACGAAATATGCTTATTCGTTGTATAGATTTTATCAACCAATCATAGAACAAGACATATCTCAAAACGGTGTTTTGTGACTTGTACTAGTGCAGTAAACACTTTGAAACTTCGAAAAATAAGAACTAGAAATCCGGATAAATGTGCCCTCGAACAAAAACATATCAAGTAAATTTACTTGCATTGGATGTCTTCCGTATGGTTTAATAGTAAATAAAGGTTACTCACGCTCGAACATTAGGACCAATCATACTTTATTAACTTTGTCATCGACTGTAAGTGCAAATGTACAAATATGTTTAGCATGCATTCCAAAAACAAATGAATTTCGGGGTTATACGTTGTCACACAATCAACAATATGACCGATTTTATGATTTACTAGCCGCTACGCGGCCAGCGTGTATCCGAAGAGTCGACCTAAATCATACAACATTTCATTGATCAAACACAGAAAAAACATTCTCACACGATTGCTGGAAGTTATCTTTAATAGATTACTCGAAAGATGTTCAAAGTGTCGATGGTGTAATTCTTTGACTAAAAAAAAACTGGTTGTCTGGGTTGTGAATTACAATAATTAGTACAAAAAATGTATACAAATTATAGAGATTACTACCTCTAACTTCATATTTATCTCCACCTTTATCTTCATCTTTATCTCTGTCTCTAAAGCTATCTAAATTTATATCTCAACGTTCTATCGATTTACACTAACAAACATATAAAATAATATTGAAATCTATGAACATGGACTTGTGTTGCAAAGTTTACGTAATATTCTGAGATGTCACCTAAAAAGAGAATATATAATATATAACGGAAATACGGAAGCGCCACCTATCGCACAATAGCGAAACCACTCTAAGAACATCCGCTGGATAAACATGAACACACATGCAAAGTTTCATCAAAATCGGACCGGTAGTTTCAGAGTCTATAGGTAACTAACAGAAAAG
>JANTBZ010048986.1:0-10675 GCA_024741255.1 Exechia fusca | reverse complement strand
CGCGCGCAACATTGTACGCTGCCAACGGCAGCACACACACACACACACGCATACCGCTGACACAGCGAAGACCGCGGCCAGCGGTGGTTGCTCGGTCGCTGCGCGACTAAGCAATAGTTAGTAAGAGACAGACGACGAACAGTGATACATCGCACAAATAAAAACCTCCACCGGAGCGAATAATAACTCTTACTCATACATACAAATCGTCCCGTCGCGGGGCTGGTAATCCGCCCCGAGAAAGAACAACGCAACCAGCGATCCGTTCCACACGCACCAGCGTAGGCACACGCAACCAGCAGCCTACAAGTGGTGACTCCCGATTCAAAGAACGCGTGAAACCAACGCGAATACCGTAGGCACACGCACCGGCGTGCACCCGCGCAAACCCGCACACAGTGCTAGTGAAAGTGTTTACCCGCACACAGTGCTAGTGAAAAACTACATAACAACACTCGCGCACGTTCTGAGATGGGTAAAACCCACTCAAAACAGCAAACAAACGAAGACACGAGAGTGATCGCGAACGGACCCCAAACGTCCGTAGTGATTGCTGAGGCTGACTCACACCACGTATCAGTCAGTGAAGCCACTCTCGCCGTCCTTGTGTTCATCATCGTCGCGTTACTGGTGTACCACGCAATTCAACGGTTTCAACGATACCCATACCCATCAAAGAAGAGTATAGCGATATCACAAATTTAGACACATTAAACGACAAGAATATTCACAACGGTCATAAACTTCAAGAAATTACAGACATGTATAATCAGCATCAGACTGTGATATCCCTAGATCGATATCACACCTTATTGGCATATATTGTATATGAATGATCACACGAACGGTGCACAACCGAGTGCTACGCGAATAATTGCAAGGTGGCAGCAGTGCAATATGGCACGCGTTGACACATATTCGGCGTGCCCACTGCGGGCGCTAGTCGAATAAATGCAAGGTGGCAGCAATGCAATATGACACGCGATGACACATATACGGCGTGACCCACTGCGGGCGATGGGTGCAATGTCCAGCATGGGAACGCACGCGACGGGCGAGTGCCCGTATAATATATCATAACATTACTATTCACCTCAAAGCATGTAGACCGGTGAAAGTAGGCGTGGATTGGGACCGAGTGCTGGAGAGTGGGGAGGCATCGATCAACACCAATACCCAGCGACGGGAAAGGAGCGAGACGCGACTGGAACACGTCGGAGTGGGGAAAAACTATTAAATACGGCAGCGCGACAAGAATCGGGGCTCAGTCCAGGAAGGAGATCAGACGCGAGGAGACGCTGCCCGAGGAACAAGAAGTGCCAAATCAGTATCCGGAGAACCACACTTTAAAGTATTAACGTAACGTAACGAAACATAGTATTTGACGAAACATAGTATTTGATTGAATTTACACACCCGTGAGTGCGAATGAGCGAGTGAATTATTATCAACAAGTTTATATTCAGTGTGTCTGAGTGAGTGATATAATAGAAATACACGGGTCGAGTGCAAACGACCCAAAGATCACAAACAACCACCCCCCTGCGTCAAAGTGTTCTTTAACAACCCCTACAGGCATCCCTTGTGTTTAAACTGAGATCGGCTCTGTCCCGGTCTCACTTACTCACGACCTTAAAACACTGACGCAGGGATAGTTAATGGGTAAATGTGTGAACAAATGTGAGTGAATGGGTGAATGAGCAACACCAGCAATTCAACACAAAAAAAAATAGACAGCCACACGACAGATCAGCGCGACGCGACGATTGCTGAGGAACAGCTGCGAAATAACCTACCGCAACTACATCGATGAGGCTAGCGTTTTTGGGTATAGCAGAGCGTTGACTGAAACGAACAGCAACAGCGACAGAATAACCTACCGCAATTGCAGCGGCGAGGCGAGCGTTATTGTGCATAGGTGAGCGAGTTTACATGTATTATTGGGCAAAATGAAATGAATAACACGGTAGTCGAGCCGAATTTGGAAGTAGAATATTTAATCGCACATTTGGATGAAGTAATTAAGGAATTGGTGGGAATAATTAAGAGACATCTGGACAAAGAGCGTTTTGAATCTGCTGTAGAATATTGTGCAACGTTAGAAGTAAAGTGTAACGTAACTGATTATTTGATCAGAGTTATTAGCGAATTTATTGATCGAAAGGAGAGTAATTTTCAACAGTTACATATCGATTTCACAAAGGCGCGTGAGTCAATCAACAAACATCGTGAGTCAATCAACAAACATCGTGAGACCAACCACGAGTTGGAAGACCAGCGACTAGAACTTTTAGAGAAAATCCATTTGTTAGAATCAAAATTAAAATACAAATCAAGCGCAGAGTCAATCAAGGAAAAGTATCATAGTCTAGAGAGTGAATTGGCACACGCTCACGACGTGAACCACGAATTAACAAAATCGATTAATAACTTGAAAACAGATCATAAACATATCGTCATAAATTCGTCACTAATGTACAGTGCTTTGGCAGAACTTAGCAAGTTAAAGAGTAATTACAAGAAAACTGCCAGTAGTAAGAAACCACGGCTCGCAGAATACATTAACAACAGATTAGAAAGAAATCAGGATCTCTGGGAGCAACTTCTGTCACTCCAACAAAACGACGCGTGTTCAAAGCAAAAAATAGACCAAGCTAGGCACTCATACGAGGAGAATCGAGAGTATTTTGAAAAGCAATTGAAGAAAGCTACTGTAGAAGGAAGTCCGAATACCGCAGCAAGCACCGCAAACACAAGCCGGAATTCAAAATCCGAGTCACCAAACACATTAGGTCAGTCTAAATTTTACCTCGAATCACCACTAAAGGAGGGGTCAAGCGAAAATATCATATCAAATCAACAGGAACAAAAACAAATCAATATGTCGAATAACAAGCCAGTCAAGCCAGCAAATGAGGGCGAAGTCGATCGAAATCAGGACGAAGCCGATCGAAATCAGGACGAAGCCGATCGTAATCAAGACGAAGCCGACCGAAATCAGGACTACGTTCCGCCATCCGAACATGGGTCTGACGACACAAGCGATGAAGAAGACGTTGATTGGCCAAAAGTATTAAAAGGAATCGCCCCCTTTGATGGAGATTCCAATAAGAGACGGCCGGAATACATTAGTCACCTGACAGATGATATCGAAATTGCAAGCAAAAAATTGAGCGCGGCACAGATTGAGGAGCTTCTGGTACATGTTCAACGCAGAAAGCTGCAAGGAACGGCTTACGAAATATTCAGAGGGAAAACATTCGGAACAATAAAAGAATTCACCGATGAAATTCGTAGACATTTCTCGCCGGAGATTACTACCGAGGAAGTAACACTACAGCTATACAGAATACAACAAAAAGCGAGCGAAACAGTCCAACAGTACGGGGAGCGAGTCACCCAGTTGATGCACAGGTATACTGAAACATTCAAGGCGCGATATGATAAAGACGAAACTACCCAAATCAATGAAACAGCATCAACCTGTTTCTTAAGAGGGTTGCGGAGTCAGGCTGTTAAAGAGCACATAGCTGGCAGGACTTTTAACAATCTACGAGATCTCATTATCGAGGCGGTTAGATACTCCAAGAGGCTCAGCGTACTAGACAACGACAACATAGATACCATCATGACGGAAAGCAATCGACAGGCCAACCAATCATCAAGCCTAGGGTCGAAATGCAAACTGTGCAAGAACACGGGTCATAGTACAGCTGAGTGCGCACTGGCCGATGACGATGAAATTGTCTATCGCATGCTACGCAAGAAGAAGGATCAGGAGGCGAAGCAACCATCAAGCCTAAAGCTGAAATGCAAACTGTGCAAGAACACGGGTCATAGTACAGCCGAGTGCGCATTGGCTGATGACGATGAGGTTGTCTATCGCATGCTACGCGAAAAGAAGGATCAGGAAACAAAACACGACACCGTTATGGTTAGCGAGACCCAACCCAGAGGTAACAGGAATTACGACACACAGGTCAAGAACGTTGTGTGCGCGCGTTGCGACGGAGCCGGACATACTGCGCCGGAGTGTCAAGACAAGAACGTTGTATGCGCGCGTTGCGACGCAGCCGGACATACTGCGCCGGAGTGCCGAGCAAATATGTCACAAGGCAAGAACGTGGTATGCGCGCGTTGTGACGCAGCCGGTCACACTGCACCGGAGTGTCGAGCGAATGTATCGCATACGTCCAACGCATACGTCCAACCCAGTACACAAAGCAATCATGTTGTATGCGCACGCTGTAACAAAGCCGGACATATCGCACAGAATTGTCGAGGGAAGGTATGCAGTTATTGTGACAGAACCGGCCACGTAGTTGAAAATTGTCGAACTAAAAACAACCAAACTCGTAACAACTTCAGTAATGGAAACCGAGGTAATAACTACAACAACGGCAGCAACAACAATGGTTATTGGAACAATGGGAACAATGGTAACAACGGGGGTGGTACCAACACCGTTAACATAAAATGTTACAAGTGCGGGCAGTTTGGTCATAGGGCAAGGGAATGTGCCGTGAACAACACGTGGCACGCAGGGCAACATAATAGCAACAATGTACACCCAGGTGCGGCAGGAGTGGCAGCTTTTACGGATAATTCGGGAAACGACAGAGGACAGACGGTTTCCCCAGCCTAACCTGTCCAATGTTATCGAATAAGCCAGGCAAAGCTTTCAGTGAAGACTACATAATTCCATTGGAAATTCAAGTCAATAACAAACGAAAAAGTATAGCATTTCTTATCGACACGGGGGCATCAATTTCATTATTAAATTCGGATCAGGTAGATGACAAAAGAGTGATCAACCGATATGATAGCGTAAAAATTAGGGGAATTGGTAATCAGTGGTCTAGTACAATCGGTACCATTAATTGCGGGGTTAACGTGAACAACAGTCTGCGACCATGGGCATTCCATGTAGCACGCGACACGGACTTGATAAAATATCAGGGTATATTGGGACGGGACTTTTTGAAGAACAGTGCGCTTATCAATTGTTTGGAGAACAAGCTGCATTTGACAGAACAGCACGAGTTGGACGAGTTGAGAAAACAGTATGATACGGACGAGCAAACGTTAGGTGCAATCGAAAAAAGGGAATCTATGGACACGAATATCAGGATACAGTCAGGAAAAACAGAGTTGGATACAGAAATCAATAAGTTTAAGAGTGAAAAGGGAACGAATGCCAACAGTGCAAGAGAGAACACAGACAAAGGCACGACGAAACGTGCGAATTACGAAGAAACAGAGAAACCAGAGGATTTTAAAGACACTTTGGAAAATTCAATGACTGCAGAGGATTACACACATAGAAACCAAGACAAAACGACGAAAGGAAGCATTGAACAACATGTTACAAATGACAAGATGAATTCCACAAAGCACACATACGATGCGAACTGCGGAGAAAACGAAAAAAGAACAATCGTAAACAAGGAGGGAAATGAAAACACCATACAAGCCAAGTCCACCAGCGAAGATAAACCCGACAAATATAATCCCACAGAAAAAGACCATAACCAAGAAGATACCGCAAACCACATAATACAGGACGAAAGGGACGATGAGTACGATGCAGAGGAAGAAGATTCCGATTCCGACTCAGACATAGAGACCGATACCAAGACCACGAAGCGACGCGACCCATTCAGCTCAGATTTCTCAACATTCATGAAATTCAAGAAAAACGCAGGTAAACGTAAATTCAGTAAATCAAGGCAAATGAATAGTAACAAAAATCAAACACAACATTCAGTAACGAAGAGTGATACGGACACATTGAGTGAGTTTTCCGACACCGACAGCGATGATAGCAGGTGTAGCACGGACAGCGATGATAGCGCATGCACAATAAAGGCCAATGACCATAAAAACAAATCTACTGATACACAACACGAGATCACCGACACAGAAAGCGAAAACAATGAAAACGATTGCGACCACGATCAGAAATACGACAACACCACCGACCCAGACAAAGAGTACACAATACACACGAAAATAACAGATGATGAGTATTTCAGAGCCCCACCAATATATGAACACCAGTTCAGTATTGACGAAGAAGATACCCAAATTACAACAATAGTAAAAAATGAGGCATACACACAGGTAACAGGCACATTCAGCCAACAAGATGAAATATTCGGACACGACTCTAGAAACAAACAGTGTACCGCTATGGCGATGATGGCAATAGTGTACGGAAAAATCAAAGAACCAGACAAATGGAAAGACGCGGACATAGATTACATACTACATACAGGTGACGCATTATACAGAGACTCGAGATCACGGCTGAAAAGCGACGAACAATATCTCACAGCCGAGGAAGTCAGGAACAAAATACAGGTGGATACAATGAAATTCAACATCCAATGCATAGACGAATTATCGGCAATAAACCATTTTGACAAGCTAAATCTCGGAGGTGTATTCAAACTCTTTTTCGAAACTTACACCACAGGAATTTTAACGTACAACTACAAATCACTGGCACTCATAAACTACACCACGACACAAAATAACAGGAAAAGCGAACACTACGCCATATTCAATTCACACGACGAGTCACACATCAAGCACAAATCAATATCGCTAAAAAACGCCAACTTACTAGCTTTTCCCAACGTGAGAGGGCTAGTTAAATGGTTTTTTGATCACATGGCTGAGAATGGAATATATTCAATAGTCCCAATACGCGTATTCACAAATGAAGATCCAATCGTGAATGTGGCAGTTGGAGTAGAGGAAAGAACAAATAATAGAACGCCACAATCAAGCCAAATACAGGAAGTACCACCCGAGGCAATAGACCCATTGGACGAGATAAGACATATCGACACAACAGACTTATACGAAGACAAACCGACAAGGACATGTTTATTCCAAGAAACCGAGCGGCCAGGCACCCAGAACATACCACCACATGTAGAAACAGCGATACGAGTGATAGTGCCAGAAAAAGGGATCAGAGTGTGCCACGCAAGAGAGATTGCGCCAGGAGTACACATAGGCAACACCATAATAGAAGCAAAGAATGGCGGCGCATGGGTAGCGGTGGTGAACACCACAGACAGAGAAATACAAATACCAGAAATTCCCATTGCGTCGACACCAATCTATGATTACAACCTATGTGAGGCTAATAACACCAACGGCGAATCAAGACAGACGAGACTACAGCAAAATTTAAAAATCGGAAAGGATCTGAACGAAACCGAACATGAGACAATAACCAAAATATGCACCGAATATCACGACATTTTCCACTTACCAGGAGACAAACTAACATACACAACGGCAAAGACATTCAAATTGGAGTTACTCCCAGATTCGGGGATAGTACACGTCAAACAATACAGATTGCCAGAGTCCCACAAAGAGGAAATGCACAGACAGGTGAAAAAATTACAGGATAACGATATAATCGAACCCAGTATGAGTCCATACAATAGCCCAATTCTACTGGTTCCGAAAAAAGACATCGAAGGAAACTCGGAAAAACAATTTCGGATGTGTATAGACTACCGGCAACTGAACAGGAACATCAGGCCTTACCAATTCCCAATACCAAGAATAGAGGAAATATTGGACAAGTTAGGTGGGGCGAAATATTTCACAACTCTGGACTTGTCACAAGGTTTCCACCAGGTTCTGGTCCATGAGTCGGATAGGGAAAAAACCGCATTCAGCACGAGTTACGGACACTACCAGTACAAGCGATGTCCATTCGGCTTGAAAACACTCCCGGGATTCTTCCAGGCCATGGTGAGCGGAATTTTAAGTGGGCTACAGGGTGCCAGATGCTTCGTGTACATTGATGATGTAGTGATATTTGGAGCCAGTATGGAGGAACACAACACCAAATTGATCGAGGTGTTCGAGCGTTTCCGTCACAGTAACCTGAAATTAAACCCACAGAAATGCGTATTTTTGGCAAAAGAAATTGACTATTTGGGTCACATATGTTGTGAACAAGGTTTAAAACCAAACGGAAAAAACGTTGAGCGTCTGAAAAATTTTCCAAGACCAAGAACGTGTAAAGAAGTAACATCATTCTACGGACTCGCCGGCCACTACCGTAAATTCGTCAAGGATTTCTCAAACCGGGCAAAACCATTATCACAGTTCAAAGGGAAGACACACTTTGTGTGGACACCTGAATGTGAGAAAATATTCCAGGAATTGCGAGAGATACTAACATCAGAACCGGTACTGGCATATCCAGATTTTGCCAAGGAATTCACAGTAACAACGGACGCCTCAAGCATTGGGGTAGGTGCAATCCTGGAGCAGGAAGGGCGCGTGATCCATTACGCAAGTCAAACATTCACAGACGTTCAAACAAGGTGGAGCGCAACAGAACTGGAATTGTATGCCGTGGTTTTCGGGTGTGAAACGTTTCGCCCATACGTCCTCGGAAGGAAATTCAAAATTTACACAGACCACATGCCGTTAAAAGGACAGATGAAGTTGCAAAACGCATCAGCACGTATAATCAGATTGGTACAAAAGATATCGTCTTACGATTTCGAAATTATATACAAGAAGGGAAAGGAAAACATGAACGCGGACTGTCTATCACGAATGAGGCCAGATGAGGAGGCCAGAGCAAATGAGGAATGCATGGTCATAACGAGAAAACAGGCCAACGAAAATCGTGAACAAAACAGTAAAGAAAATAAAGCAGAGCGAAACACAAAAAACAAACCAGATCAGAATATCAAAATCACGAACAAGACAACAGAAACCTACCAACACCAGGAATCAGACCAAAACCCGACACCGACTCGACACGACACAAGAGTAACACGGACCACAGCTGAGGAGACCACCGACAAAGAACACGACACTAGAGCAACGGTCGAAGAAATCACCAATAAAGAAGAGCAAAGGGAAATATTACGCGCATACCATGATTCAGTACTGGGCGGACACTTCGGCATAAACAAAACATACAGTAAAATAAAATCAAAATTTCATTGGAAAAACATGAAAGCCGACGTGGAAACACATGTAAAACAGTGTGTGAAATGCCAGAAAAACAAATCCGGACGGCAAATTAAAGTACCATTGGAATACACGACTGTATCAAGACAGCCATTCGACAAAATTTATGTGGACATCGTCGGACCATTCAGCGTGAGCGACAGTGGTAACAAGTACATCATCAGCATGATGGATGACCTGACAAGATTCGTCGAATTCGAGGCAATACCAGATCAAAGGGCAGAAACGGTAGCACGAGCGCTATTCGAAAACATCTTGTGTCGATACAATATACCAAAAGAACTGGTAACGGACAACGGCACCAATTTCGTAGGAATCGTGTTCAAGTCAATCTGTAAAATGCTAGGCGTAAAAAAGATCAGGACGACAGCATACCACCCACAAGCCAATTTGGTCGAACGACAACACTCAACACTGGGGAATTACATTAGAATATTCGTAGATGAACACCCAGCATCATGGGACGCGTTTACACGTTGTGCAGCACATTCGTATAATATAACACCACATACGAGCACAGGTATAGCACCTATGCAATTGTTATACGGAGTAGTGTATGAAATTCCGACCAATCTAACACGAAAACCAGAACCGTTGTACAATTTGAACGACTATTGTCAAGAATTGAAATACAAGATTAGGAAATTGAGCGAGATAGCGAGACGCAATTTACAAAACGCCAAATTAAATGCCAAAAAATATTACGACGTAAAGAGCAAGGACGTTACATTCACAATTGGAGACAAGGTATTTAAATTGAATAAACAAAGAACATCAAAACTGTCAACAAAATACGAAGGACCGTTCGAAGTGGTCGGAATACACAACAACTCGAACGTTACAATTTGTGTAGGGGGAAAACCTCAACGCGTGCACAAGAATCTGCTGAAAAAATATCAGAAAACAAACTTGGACAGTAAAACAGAGCCATAAAGACGGAGGCACATGATAAAACGTACAGACGGAAAATATCAATATAACATTAATGACCATATATATACCCGCAATTATCCATTATTATCCAATATATACATTTTAAAAACTATAATGAATACCGGAGTATTTCATAATACCCAATAAACACATAATCGGGATTTGGGGCAAAATAGCATATTCATTTAGGAAAAATAGAGAAAACCAACCGAAGGCACATGATAAAACGTACAGACGAGAAATATCAATATAACATTAATGACCACATATATATACCCGCAATTACCCATTACCTAATTTTAAAAAACAATAGTGAATACCGGAGCATTTCATAAATTGGAAAACATTTAAAATATTCGCAGATGTACAACGTCATCAACCAATAACGAACAAAATTACCGTGCGGTATCTGGGCATACATATCGACCACTTTATGTATTTTACGCATCACGTAAATACCCAACTAGCGAAAGCGAGAGCAGCGTATATGTCTTTAAGGCGGTTATTTTTTAATCGTCATTTAAGCACGCGGGTGAAACTCATTTAGAAATCATTTTCGCTCGAATCCCATAAAATTAGTTCTCCAATTATCGAGGTACACACTGATTGGTACGCACCGCATTTTTTCCCTTCACTGCCTGTGTGTCGCACTTTGTGCTGCGTTTGTTTGCAGTTTTACTCCTAGTATTTCATCATATACGTACCAACAATATAAACA
>JANTBZ010048975.1:0-10676 GCA_024741255.1 Exechia fusca | reverse complement strand
TATCTTCGAAAGCCTTCCTGAAAATTATTTTTTCTTCTCGGATTCGTGATTAGGAGATAAAAGCACGTCAGAAAAGTGTATACAGAAGGCCGATAAACGCCATGACTTGATTTTTGTTACCCAGTGTAATCTGAACATTCCAATAAGCAGATTTGTTGAATTACCATATACCCAAAAACTCGCGTCATAAAAGTATAATTTTCGGCTGACGACGCCCTAAAGAAGGTCTCTCTGTTTTTATATGGAAAAAAAATCATCGAGCGCTCATTTTCACTGTTATTTTTTTCTTGATGAAAATCTGTGGATTATTTCATTCGCTTTCATTTGAGTATTCAAGAATTAATCTATACATCAATCCAGTGAAAAAATATGACTTTTATACTGAATACGAAACAAGTTAGTTTTGTATAGGGAAAAAAATCGATTTCACTCCCCATATAAAATATCTGGATTTCGTGTTTGGAATAGAGCCTTTAATTTTTCACTGGCACGTCTTAGAATTATGTGTGGATACTCAATTGAAAGTGAATGAAATTTTCTACATATCCCTATCTTTCAAAAAAACTATATAATATTCTCACCGAATGAATTAGCACTCGGTTATTTCTTCATATAAAATCGGAGAGGCCTTGTTTAGGGCTTTGTCAGCCAAGATAAAATGATATTTCGTGTATATAATAGAATGATGTTTATTCAACCAACCTGCATCATTGGAATATTTCGATTATCATAGCTTGTCCTTAAAAACATTTCGCAAACATGGAAAATCCGATTATTTGGCATGGTATAAGTCAACTAATTGGGGTAGTATACCATATCTATACATTACTATATTGTTTAGTAAAGTAGCATAATGGGGGCGCGCGCGTGCGCTCGCCTAGTAACTGGAACAGCACCGCAGGAAATAATCCCTGCTGCTGCTGCTGCTGCTGCTGCTGCTGCCACCCTCAAGGGCTGGCTTTTGCGTAGCTGCGCTGTGTGTAGCTGCATCAATTGCATTAGCAATTTCGTGAAACACCTTGCATATCTTTGATTTTCGGCGGCGATAAGAACCGGTGTGCGTGTGTGTGTATATTCAAACTACACACAGTTTGCTGCTGGGGTCTCTCTCGTCGTTCACATATGCCGCTGGGTTTTGCGCACCGCGCCGCTAAGTTGGCGCAACGGAGCCAGTTATGCGCGCACATGTGGATGTGTGCAGTGGAAACAAGTGGATGAAGTAATATGTCGATTTTGAGATTGGGTCATAAATCTGATCAACAGTAGATATGTCATATCGATTATATTACACTACGTAACAGCCTTTTTTCCAGTCTTCTGACCGAACTATTCGAAAATGCTTCGAACGTCTTATGACAAAAAACAGACATAGAATTCAGGTTTCAGGCAGATATATTTTTCGACAGTTTATCTTATGTTCCAATGAACGTATTCCGGTCAGTCGCGCTTCGAATTTAAGCTTATGAAGCTTGCTATCGTCGCGTGCTATTGTTTTTATCCAACAATGCCTGATATTTTCGAAGGAATATCTGAGTTCTCAATGTCTGTCCAGTTTTGTCATTAGATGATTAAAACACTTTAGACAGTTTAGGCAGTAAGCTTGGACGTCATTACGTTATGACCATGACCTCATTTGTGTGCTTAAGTGTTATATCGATGTAATAAAACTATGAAAGAAAAGTATATGAAACGCAATTATTGTAATGGAACTAGCATGAATACGAAAGATGCAACATAGTGAATTTAAGAACATAGAAATTCAGGTCTTCATAAATGTATACTAAATACAAATTGATTAAAAAAAATAGAAAGGATGACATTTTTCAACTTATTAGCAAAATCTCGAAACACAAAATATATCTGGAGTTTGCATTCGACTAGACCTATACGCCATTAGTGCATCAAACACTCCATGCGTTGGGTGAATGCAAGGTGGCAGAGTATGCTTGCACGCGCTGGCGGTCATGATGTCGATACACTGCTGCTGCCGGCATGCGTCCGAGGCGCCGACAACTGACTGTGTATGAGTGTGTGTGTGTGTGTGTGTGTGGGTGCGGGTGTGAGTAAATAGATTATGAAATATTATCACATGGGTGCGCTCGCCGCGCGCACGCCGCGGTTGCACGACGCATGTTGTGTGAAATATACGCGGCTAGCGAGCGTGGGCTCGGCACTAGCCTCGGAATTGATGTGCCGTCGCCGCCGCTGCCTTGAAACTAGTGCACGTTTCGTACAAAATATATTGTGCATAATAGATATGTGCACGGTGAATTATATAGGTGGTAGTTATGTTGTGTTTAGAGGGGGGTTTTTCAATAGGGACGCTAGATCTTCGATGGCGTATAGCCTCCATCTTGGTAGTACGGTATTTTGAAAATTATTAAGAAATATAAACATAATTTGCAATGCTACGAGCACTCTAACAACGAGCACATACTAATCCACCTAGTTGACTTAAACCATTGACAACGTGTGAATAAACAAGTGAAAGAGAATGATCATCCGAAAATAATACTCTTGTGAATATGAATATTCAACAAAACAGTATCATTGGAATGTCAGTATTAGTATAACTAGTCCTCCAAACATGGTCTCATTCGTGGAAAATTCATTTTTTTTGCATGGTTCAAGTCAACTAATGGGAGTAATCATACAGTTCATAACTCATCATTTATCGACCCCAAAATAAAATGATATTCATGTTTATGATAATAACGAAAAACTTATACCTTAGAATAAACACGCGAGCGCCAACGGCAGCGGTTCAAATGTAGGACCTACCGCACGACGAAGACGACATGTGTGCGCTATGCTGCGCTCGGCCGAGAGGGTGGCCGCCGACGTAGAGTTGTGTCGACCGATTTCACGGCTCCTCAAGCGCGCACGTACGACGTAAGGCGTAAGGGCACGATATTCTCTAAGCTCTGGCTAACACACGTACGCACACACTCGCACAACAAACTGGCGGTACAATATGTTCAAGCCTCGGTAAAGTCTATGTTACTGTGTGGTGGCAAGCGTATGGATTTTACGTTGAGCTTAGGGTTGATTGGGGCTGTATGGTAGTGTCTCGAAATGCCCGAAATGAATAAATGTTCAACTCTTGAAATAACCAATAAAATCATTGACAATTAATATGGTATTATTATTATTCTTCTGTATGTACTTGAAAGGTTGATCAGAACTAAACAAACACTTGAAATAGTAGTCTTACATTTATACTATTGATGGAATAATTTCAACTTCTCTCCTTACTATAAATTATGTTTTTTTTTGTAGACGGAGATTAATACATGTTTTATCACGATTCAAACATTTGAGTGAGACTGATCAGGGCAAAATATTCCCCTGAAATACTAGTGTAGCTCATTAATTTGGAACATACACGAAATTGAGCTTATTGTACGTTTGCTGCCGTTTTGTTCAATGAACATTCGTCTATAATATCGTTGAAGAAAAGTCCGGCCTGTGGCTGAGTACGTCCTTAGGAAGACCTCTCCGTTCATATATGTAAAATAGTCAAACGAATAACCACGAACGCATTTTTTAAATGATAGACATGGATTTCGCACAATTTTATGATCTTTCGACACACAGTTTTCTTGAACACTCCAGTGTAAAGTTACGGAGCCTCTTATATAAACACGAAATGGGCATATTTTGTATGTAGACAAATATATTATATAGACTTAGAGCAGTGTGTTTATGTATACTCATAGAAAGATAATACAATAGTGGACAAATCTCTTGAAATCCTCTTCATTGTAAAACAAATTTGAACAATTGCCTCCGTGGTTATTCGTTCGACAATTTCTCAATACATTGATCGATCTAGATTGATAAATTTTTCGAATACAATAGAATGATGTTGACTGAACAAAATGGCATCATTACAATTTGTGTGTAACTTTTACTTTCCCTACAAAACATAAAGAAACACAATATCGTGTATGTTTAATATTAATCAGCTAGGTAGTAGTCACATTTGTGTCCCATAATTAAATCATTACCATAAAGTCAGTGAAATTGTATAAAATGTATTTTAATTGAATAACAATTAATTAAAATAGTATAAAATAGCATAAAACGGCATTAGATCTTCGGATAAATATCAGCACCCCCGTTTTCCATACAATAGTTGTTATGGTTGTTTGTTTGTGTGCGTGCGTGCATTTGGGGAGCACGACATGCTTATCGTTGCCGTGTTAACGTTAACATACACTCACACACACAACACACACACACGCACGCGAACTCACTCACAAACACCTTCGCGTGCGCTCCATTGCGCGCATATTGGGTTACAAAACACAAGCACCCCGCCTGCCTGATGGGGGTGGCAAAAAGGCCACCGTTCAACATTCTCGGTGTTGGATGTAGGTTTTTGGTTCGACTCGGCCTGTTGGCGGTTCGGGCACACACACACACACGGGCAACATATTTTGAACCATAGTTCGACGAACTCTGCACAAACGCAAACGCACGTGTGTTCGTGCGCGATCGAGTGTGAACTGTGTGCGTTGAGTTGCCGGCCTAATGTTGAAGCATAGCTAGCTAGTACACCGAGCGCCGAGCATAACAACGCATACGACACACTCGCGGAGCTCATCAGCTGCAATGCAAAAGGTGGATTACTATGTACATGTGCATAGTATGGTATATGCATTATGCTTGTTGTCACCGTAGTCCATCTCGATGTGCATGTGCACTCACACACACGACTGCATATCGTGAAATCTACACGCACACGCACACACACATTATTAATTCGGCCAGCCAACTAGAAGAAATCCGGCCAGCAGCCGCATGCACGCAACGCACAGCAGCATGCCATCACGTGCAGTTTATATTTATGTGCTCGCATGTTTTTAGAGCACTCGCACATGTGTACTCTACATCCATTACGTGTGTGTGTGTATGATGTGCACCGAGCTCGTTTGCCGGCCGGATGGAGATGTGATATTCCACTCTAACGAAATATTACACACTAGTGTAGAACAAGAGAGGTGAACGGTGAACATATCCGATTCGCAAAAAATTGTATACCAGCTAAAGTCGTGATCCAACTAGCAAAAGCACCGGAGAGCAATTAATTATGTTGTTTCATTGACAATACACGATATTCGACAGTGTAGGTACTAGGTTAATACCTATGAGCGTGCACAGTCTTTTAGGAAGGCTATAGCTCGTTGTAATGTCGAATACAATTTTAAATATTCGCAACATGGGCCTTCGAATTGTTCTTGGAACATATTATGTTTGTATGTCGGAAACGACATTCTGCGAACATGGTCGAATATCGTCTGTCTGGAACTCACCATATATGGGGAAAATATAATTCACATCGATAGTTTTGATTATGTCGTTCCACGTCAGGATTTAAAAGAATTTATACCGAAAAAATCCAGGGGCCCTAAAATTCAATAAAACTGTTACTGTAAGATACGCCTTTTTAGAGCCTTAGGTGGAAATTATCAATGGTTTTTTTAATGTAACGTATACTATGTCTCACCATCAGCCTCATTTCATGAAAAATAAGTTTCACCTCAGTATACAGTTTATTTTAGTGTCGTCACAAATTACATTACCATATTAGTAATGTATTAAAATCGATAAATCTGTTTATATATTGAGTGCGTGAAAAATGTTGTTAAATAAGAAAGAGAATAACATGCACCATAAGTATATAGTTGGTTTTAGATAAATCGCTAATTCTTCTAGATGCTACCATTTGAAAAATGTTGGATAGAATTAAAGTGTTTCTTCGGTATAGCAAAGAGGAATAGTAGAAACATCCAAATACCTTCTCATATCCAATTCGGTCAGTTAGCCGTTTAACAAGTCAATAGGCGTATTAGAAAAAAATCCGTAATCCAATCGTCTTCTCTATTCAAGTAATCAACCCTTATGTGTGTATTTTAAATTATTGATTCCGCCTCCATCCCCTTTCAACTGGCCCCCAATAGAAGTACATGTATACTATATGCACACATATCCCCACACGTATCGTGCTGTGCTATACCAATAGAGCTATTACAATACGCACACGGTCCGTAATGTGGGGAATCGCGAACGGCCGGCTGCTCGATGCCGTTCGTCATAAACAATGGCCGCTATAGAATTTAGAGCAAACGCATATATGCAACGCTAACCTGCATATGATACGCATTGCGTTGCGGTGTATTCATACCACCAGTTCGACGGTTCGACCCCCAACCTCTGCCTCCACCGCTGCTGACGAAGGGCGAGCGAGAAAAATACGCACTTTTCCAAACACGCACGCCGCTGCCGCTGCCATATGTTTCTGCTATTTGCACATTGCACAGGAGTGCGATTGGCGCTTGTTTTGCGAGCTGCTGTGCTCTTGTTGGTAGAACAGTTATCGTCGGATTTTCGCAGAGAAATACTCATCTAAGCCGTTGAGCAATCTGAATCTGAGCCGGTCAATATTCGATGTATGGGTATGGGTCCCAAGCGCCAACTCGAAGCGAAGAATATGTAACCAGCATCTTCTTCAGGACGACGAAACGACTGCACTACATTGACTCACAGATCAGTGAGATAATGCTGCTTTTCTATTCACTTATTCGGATACGACTGTTTCATAGTAATAATTACGATTGCCAGAGCCAGTCCAACTATGTAGGTGTATGTAAGTGTGTATTATTATATGTAATGTGTATTATGTATATGTAAGTGTGTAGATTGAGTGTGTTATGTTATTTCTTAGTCGAATGAAGATGTGTATGGGATAAAAGAATCTCGAACAATAAATGCTATTTTGGAACTTGTATTTCAAATGTAAAATAACTGACTGGCGCATAATATAGTATTTTTGTATTGTCTCCAAAGGCCAATGATCAACTGTATTATTACGTTTGGTTCTTTCGCATCGTTTGAAAAATATAATCCACAGCTGATTTGGTCTCTGGATACTATCTGAAAAGAACGTTTGAGCTCTACCTTTCCCAACATCGTTTCAATCTCTAACAACATAACTTGTTAGAAATCAAGTGTTCAATTCTTGAAGATAAGACGGCGGTGTAGAAGGCGAGATATTTCTGCATTTGTTTTTAATAACTTGATCTAATCTACATTTCATTCCGCAATGTGCAATTCAAAGTCACTGAAAGCCTCGTTAAAAATGCAATTGTGATTGTTTTAACACGTTACGCACCAGACTTTTTTCCTTTTATCTGTTTTATTGTATAAGTGGTTCGAATGAAATTATACATACAACCCACAATAAGTATTCAATTGAAATACATCATACTCACAAATGCGTTACTAGCGTCCAAATAGCATGGAAGGCATGTGCCAATTTGTTGTGCATTTATGAGTTATTTCGAACAAAACAATCACATTCCATCAAAATATAGGTTCTAGTGAAGTATAGAAAAAGTACTCTGAAAATGGAAACAGTTTATTACTAGCTGGCGTCATAATAGTTCGCACACCTTGAAAATTTCATGAATCGTGTTCGCCCATCCATTCTGGGAAATCCCCGCAAATTGTAATGATGCAGTTATGTAGAAATAACATTATTCAAATGTATTCGAGAAAAATCGCTTCCGAAAAGTCTCACCTTTGGCGAAGGGCGCCCCATAAAGACCGATTTTCAAACGTATGGAAAATTTCTCGAGCTGTTTGAACACTTTATTTTTATTTTCTGGATGAACAGGATTTGTGCATATTTTCATTCCCAACAATTTGAGTATACGTACATAGTTCTAGTCCACACCATTGAGAAGTTATGGTCTCCGAACGAAAGGCGAAATACAAATATTTTGTATGGACATTTTTTTTATCACTCTACAAAAAATTTGAATTCCGTTTTTGGTTAGGAGACCATAACTTTCCACTGGAGTGAGCTAGAACAATGTCCGTATCATTGAATTGATGTGAATGAAATTATGCACAAATCGTGCCCATCCAGAAAAATAAATAAAGATTGTATTTAATTAGCTCGACAATATTTTAATCTATATGGGGCTCCCTTAACAAATGTGTGTGAATTTTTGGCAACGATTTTTCTCGAATACATTAGAATGAGATTCATTCTGCATAACTGCATCATTACAATTTGTGTGGATGTTCCTGAATAGATGGGCGAACACGAATAATGCCGTTTTCAATGTGTGCGAACTATCATGACGTCAGGTAGTAATACAAAGCGTTGTTTATCAGCAAACGCCAAGACCACGGTGTTGGCAAGCGGTATCGGAATGCGGAATGTTATATCTCGCGCCATATTTAAATATATAAGCCTCGGACCCAATCTTCAACAAAACACATATTAAATACAGAAAAGTTCAATTTATGAAACAGCACGTGATCGGTTGCAATTCCTAATACATACTGTTCTCAACTCGTGCTCAGCTCACGCACGGCTGCAAGCTGCAATGGTATCGACATCGACGCGCGACTTTCAGCGACCTCTCGATATCTCTCTTCGGGTAAACTCCAAAGACCAATTCGCTGCTTAGCGCGCATATGCACGCTATCATTACATCGCACACATCCATATCCATCCCACTCCGACCGACCGACCGCAGCTGAACCACGCATTTCGCCAAACCACCGCTTCTGCTCGTCCTCCCCTCCCCCATTTCGTCCATCCGAATGCGCCGGCGGCAAACACCGCGGCCGCACGCACCCACACACACACACACACACGCTCGCAAACGCATAATGTTCGTCCAGGTAAACACACAAACGCACAAACGCACGGCTCGGCATTTCATGCTGGTGCTGGTGCGTCGTATGCGTATGCGCTCTGCCTTCAACGTGGCAAAGCGCGGGGGTTGATTTTTAGCCGGACGGGGTGGCGATATGGGGCCGGGTTCGGTGTGGTTGGATGATGGTGTCTGAGGAGGGGAAGTCTGGCAGTTGATTGCACTGATCTAGTCGGAACTTCATCAAATGTTGAAAGAAGAAAAATAAGCATGATCTACAGAGATCGAATTGTAAGTGATATCCGTAATTTTATTTCAAAAGGTTTCGTTTGACCTGAGATTCCAAAATATTCTCACTCTTATATGAATGGTTATTGAATCTGATACAATAGATAAATATATTTATTGTTAGGTCTCGAAAGATACGGGCTGTAAAAATCTACAAAGATTTAGGTATTTTTTTATTTTTGTTTTTACCATATCAAAGTGACCTCAATAAAAAATGTAATGATGCAGTTATGTTGTATAAATAGAGAGGAACAAAAAATGGTTCTACAGTAGTGCCATTCTTCAACCGGTCTGCAAACAGAAAATTATCGTTGAGGGCCCAATCAGGACATTATCGAAGAAAAGCCGTAATTCATAATTCTTTCCATTGATTTTTGCACTCGTTTTCATCGACTTGTGAACCGACGTATTGTTCTGTTTCGAAAGCACAATTCCTTCATCATATGGAGCATGTAGCGCTTTCTTGGCCATTTTGGAGTTCAGACGTTCCTAAAATCTAATTTAATGATCGATGTTCAATGGCTTACCTTTCAAGGTCATAAATTACGAATACAACATTTGAGACTTGGAATATGGACGCCATTTGCCGACTTCGTTTTTGTATATTTCGGAGAAGCTTCATCGCTACCTGTCGACTAATAAGATGACATCCGATCAAATTCCGGATTGTAGTAATTCATATTACACCCATTTTCACAAATAACAAGTAATTAAGCTCAATCGCGTTCAATTAGCCCAAGGCACCCAGGACACTATCACAACGTTTGAACTAAATTCTTAATTTAATTTTGTGGGATTTTTCAATCTCCGAAACCCCTCTTCTGAATAAGCCACTGCTCCGGACCAGACCAGGCCATCAAGCATTTCGTGTTGAATAATATTGTGGCATGGTTACAGCTACAGCAGTTCTGTATGCATTTATGCTGCTTGTGTGCTGCAAGTATGCTTCTCGTATGAAAGGGCGTGTGTGTGCATGCGAGTGTGTTTGTGAACGTTCGGTTGCGGCCTGACACGTTTACGTTACACACGCACACACGTTTGCCAAACTGATTCAATCGCGTCGTGCCCGGCGCGCAATGCATGCTTTATGCGATGCAATGCAATGCACTCGGGCATGCATGCATGCAACTGCATTTCGGGTAGGCAGCATAGCGAGAAGCGAGAGAGGCTGTCAACGCCATCGTCGACGACGTTCTGACGGAGATTTCGGTGCGAACGCTTGCATGAACACATGCATGCGTGCGGTCGGTGCCAGTGATTGACCGCAAACATGCGTGCATGTGCGTGTGTGTGTGTGAGTGTGTGTGTGTGCCACTGGGTCTTGGGGACCTCGTTGAGAGTCGATGGGTCTGGGCTGCTGCCGACGACATTGAGGTCGAGCGGAGATTTGTCGCATTGGTCGTCGGCGTGTAATTGTTTTGCGTAGGCTTGATGGTGGTGTATTTCCGTTTCGCATGATTGATAGGTGTGAATGCTATTAAATCTTAAAAGGATTAAATTTATTCTTCAAGATAATAAAATATCATAATTCTACAACCTAAAATCAAATTGTCCTGGTGCAGCATGTTTATGAACCTCAACAAATGTCTGTATAACTCGTACGATCATATTTGCTATGTTAACGAACAAACACTGTTACGAAAATGAACTTGTAGGTACCCTAAGTGCGATTAGTTTGAGAGTTAGAACTCCAATCTTTTTTGCATTGTGTGG
>JANTBZ010048964.1:0-10676 GCA_024741255.1 Exechia fusca | reverse complement strand
TACAAAATTGTCAAAATTAATTTCGGCTAGGAAAGGCCCCAGATAACAATTTCTCAAGACATGTTTTGCCTCCTTCGGCCCATCTACCTATCAGAAAATAGTGCTTTAATAAGACTTTAAATTCCTTCTTCGCCATATGTTACCGCGAGTTACAATAAAGGTAATATCTTCCAAACTAATGACAGTACGAGTATAAGATTTTGTTTGGCTGGCTGGAAGATGACTATTACCGACAAGAAATTTTGTTTTTATCAAAAATCAGCCTTATCAGCCCATGTAGTATAGTACGTGTTGTGTAATATTAAGTTCATTCTACGGATTTCTTGACTTTCGTTTAAATTCTCGATATGACCCGGCCTATTGCCCATTTTCACACACCCCAACCCCGCATCGTCGTCGTCACCGTAACGCTGCCGCTGCCACACATCGCCACCATCACCTCGCAACCAGCCGCACCCTCAGCTACACCAGCATCGTATGTTTGCATAATAAAAATTTGAATTCTAAATCCGCATCGCTCACCCTTGTTACTCGTAAACCCGCGCAACCGCAACGCGTGCTGGTGTGGTGTGGGTGTTTGTGTCTATGTGTGCTATGTGTGCAAGTGCGGATCTCGGCCGGTCGGTGCCGGTATAACATTACTACAGAATGTGTGCATATTATAGGTATACATAACTTTGACGTATGACGACGCGATGGGCGGCGGCGAGCCTCCCCGATTTGTGCGTGTGGCGCTGAAACGGTGAAACGCGGCTATGCCCCGGCTCTCTGGCACCGGGCTCCGGATTCTGTATGTGTGTGTGTTTTTTGTGCCATCCCCAGTCGTGTCATGGAACGGCCGCCGCAGCATAAAAACCCGCGCTGAGAATGCGCCAAAAATGACCGCCGCCGCAAGAATGCCGAAATCTGTCTGTGTGTGAGTGTGCGGCGAGTGAGCGAGTGCGCCAGCCGAGATTTGCGGCAATGTGGCGGGAAATCTGAACTGGGCTGATGCTGCTGCCGCTGCTGCTGCTGCTCCTGTCTCGGAACGCCGAAAAAAGGTCAGTGTGAATTGCAGATCCGCAAAAATGAACTTTGTTCGTTGGCGGCGGCACATTCCGAAACCGAGAAATGCTGTTAACTTCAATTCATAACGGTCGCCGACGACAGGTTCGTGTGTAATTGTGTTTCATGTTGCAGAGAGCAGCGGGGTTTTCCCTTTGCCGGTACGAAAAGTCCAACACACACTTGACAGCGCTTACGGTTATGTTAAATGCACAAGTTAAATTATATGCTAATGAAACAAATGGTTAGAGTTCTTCGCCGCCAGAATGTGCGAAATAGCACACACACGCACCTGCATTACACGCGCACTACATTTTGACTGCATTTTAACTACATTTTACTACGCTATGGCACTGGCACTGCAATGAATTGTGTATACCACACACACACACACACACACACACACATGTAGAGAGGAACTACTTACGTTCGCGCGTATACGCAGTTTCACACTCCAGTTAATTATGCAATACACTAGCCACATACGACACGGCGCACACACACATACAGAGAATTCACAGAAACCGTCACTCGCACACACACACACCTGGCTGAGGTGGGTATTTCGCACGTATACACATACAGGGTGCGTCATCTTTGACTTCGGTATACAGATTTTCCTACAGATTTTCATTATTCGAAATGTGAACGACTTTTTTAAAATAAGTTTCAACTAGCAACATTTATACTTAACATTTGAGCTAGAGAGGCTGAATATAAATAATCGTAAAAAGTTGGTTTTCAACTAACAGAAGCAAAAAATCTGCGAAATTATTGAAGAAATACATAACTACACCCTGTGTAAGAATATGTGTTACACATTTTAAATAAGCTGCATTTCCCAAACGATCAAGGATAGCAATGTGATAATTTGACAGAGCCTAGAGCATTGTGTTGTTAGTAAGAATCCAAAAGCGTCTTGCTATATGTCGAAAAGAAGCCCGTCATAGGCGATCGACTACAAATGTGTTCGAATAATGGAGTTGCACTGCGATGGCAAATCGCAATCGGATATTGTTCGGTCCCCGAAGACCATCTAAATGATCCCGTAGCAACAAGGCTAGAGCGTTGAAATATGCAAAAAACGACGAAAATAAGTAACAATAACAAAGGGCCCACTCTTTTGAACATTGACGAGTAAGATCCAAAGAACTGCTCGGAAATTGCATGGAAAATGGCATAAGAGATCTGAATTTTGGAAGACGGAGTTCGGAGAATAACTAAAACGGAGCTCAAATTTAGGCCAAGCGAGATCCATAAGGTGCATGTCCTCACGACAAAGCAGAAGAAGTTGAGACTGCAAAGAGTAAAACATAATCTTTTTGGACCAAAAATGACCACGATCTAACCATTCATAAAAGTAGAAAGTAGAGATCCGACGACATTCTGAGTTTGAAAAAGAAAACCCTGGGCAGAAACTCTCGAGCCTTAGTGATACGTCTCGAAAACGAGACGCAATCGCATGTGGTTGTTGTTGAGGCGACTCGAATTTGAGAGGACTCAATCGCTTGACTCTCTAATTTGAGTCGCCGGTGAAATTGTGCACGAGTCGTTTCAGACACTTCTGGGTTTAAACAACAACAACCACACGCGATTTCGTCTCGTTTTCGACTCGTTCGACGACGAAGCCTGCCTCTTTGATAGTATTGACTACCCGGTCAACACAAAATCGCTCATCATTGGTGTTTTTGGGTCAAGGTCATCATTTACCGTGCCAAGAGCAAGTATTAGTGGTTGTATTTAAACCAGTTCATTTCAGTACCGTTTACATCGATGTGAGACTCTACCTCATCGCATACAGCTTATTTGAATCCATATTGGCTTGATCGAATCGTTTCACATCACAATCCGCGCACTATCGGCTATCGTTTTCATCAGATGCAAAATCGATGTATTTTTGTATTACGTATATTCTGGAGATACGAGTCAAAAGAATGGGAAGTTTGGACTCTACAAACGCAACCCTTCAGTGAAAATAGTCCATGTTTCCACAAGATTGCGAACGTTGAGCGCGCAACTCAAATGTTAACATACTAGGTATCGTATCTAAGGTCAAGGGCGGGCAAATCGAAAACTGTTGCAGTAGTCTCAAGCCATAGACAATCCTTATCGATTTAAGTGAATTGCAAATCAAACATCGTAAAAATGTAATAATACGGCTATTCTACGATGTAACACATATTCTGACGCAGGGTGTACTATTTCGCTTATCCGACTATGACGGCTTGTTTTTGTCTAAAATCGGTTGGAAAATATCGAAGTTATAAAATCATTTCTTGCTTTCATACCGACGCCAAATATGGCGCACCCTGTATTTTACACTACTCCTACCACCACCACCACCGCCGCACCGCGCGCTCTAAGCCATTGAGGAAAAGTTCAATTAACAACTCAGCGCGCGCGAATTTGGCGCGGCACAGCGCACGGCTTTTAAAATATGCATCGAAAAGTTTATGTGTGCATGCGCAATCAGCTGTCGAGAGGCGCACGCACGCACGGCAGCGCACGAACACAGAGACCCACACACACACACACCCACTTAGCACACAAAGCCAATGGCAGAAAGAGTGTAGGCGGGCGGACAAGGCGCTGTTAAAATACGCCAAGTACGGCGAACAAATAGTGCAGTGAATCTGCATTCAGCAAAAAACTTTCAGTTTCGCATTCGGAAGCAGCTAAGTTCAATTTCCGTTCATTCAACCCTCCTCAGCGGCGCTGTCGCGCTGTCTTCGCCGGGCCCACCCACCTTATGTTGTGTGTAGTTTTTTTTCCATCTTCAGTGCGCTCCATGCGCTCCAGTTCGAGAGTAATTCGCGCGCCTAATTAGTGAATGGTAATGAACAATTATGTGTTGTATTATTTCGAATGCGTTTTCAGGCGTGCTTTTGTTTATTCGCGTGGAAAGTTCTAATTGAATTTTCGCACTCGGGCGTGGTGATGTTTGATTGGGCGGATTGTGTGAGAAAAGTGTGCGAAGAGGGAAACTGGGTGCCTCGAAGTTGTGTGTGTGCAGAAAAACGGAAAACACTTGATAATGATGGAATGAATCTCATGAAATGTTTAGCTCAATTACTCTAGGGCAGTAGATTGTGGAACTAGGATATTAAGTCGCAAAAAACTGGGGGTAATTGGAATAACTCTCCGATATAATTTTCGCATTGATGTTGATTGTGATTCAAATCGAACGCTGGATATTGAAATATACAGTTGAAACCTACTCCAAACATCACATCACGTTATCGTTCGTTTTGGGGCAATCCCATCCAAAATATCCACATCTGCTGCACCGTCCCGCATTTCCTCCGTCCGCGTCTCAATCGCTCGCTCCACATCCGGATACAGACGCGCCAGCGCCATCCGAACGACAATGTGCAGCACACAAAGCACCAGAGCCGCACATCCAAACCAGCGGAACGTTTGTCCGCTGCCGAGCCGCTGCATTGCAAAGCCGCCAATTAGGCCGCCACTCGTTGTGCCAACACCTTCGAACATTGCGCCGGCCAGGCTCTGGTGGGGGGCGAACAAATCGGTCAAAGGCTGAGGCTTATATTATACACTCTAACGCTTAAGTCAGGCTGCTCTGGATTTTACAGATTTGTGATACCGGAGCTCCAAACCAAAAGACGGTTGAACTAGTTTGGAAGTCGATCACTGAAATAAAAACGGCCACTATAAAAAAACCGAAATGTGACATCTTAACACAACGATGTACTCTCCAGACTTTGATATATTTGTTTTGATAGATGGATCAAGCTGGCTAACAGGAACTTCCCTTTTTATGAAGAAGTACAAAGTTGGACTGATTAATGGATCGCCTTAAATTGAAGATTTCTCGTTTATGGCCTCAGAATCCGGATGCTTCCACAATGATGGTCAAAAGTTAGCAATTGCCTGTATTTTGAATATGGAATATCTAGCCGGTTCTCACGATAAAGCCTTAAAGATGGACACAAAACGGCTGGCGCAAGGTTTTACTCCTGATATGTGAGTTCAGTTCTTAAAATTGTATGTTTAACAATATTTGTTGTACCTTTAGAGCAGTAAAACAAGATTCTATGAATATCACTACTTCACTCACCTGCACCGTCGCCTCCGCCCCGCTCGGCGCCACGCGACTCGCATACGAAGACATCGTAGCCAAAAACACGCTATAACTCACGCCCTGCATTGCGCCAATGGGCAGCACCCACCAAGGGTTCCGCAGCGCTGAATACAACAACAACCGCACTCCCAACGCAGCCAGCACCAGGCTCATCGCATTGCCATGCCCCACCTTCCGCAGCAGCGCTCCCGAAGCAAAGAACCACGGAATCTCACCGCAAACCATCTGCACCACCAAAGTCAGACCCTGCAGCGTCTTCATATGCGCCGCAACCCCTCCAGCACACGCATCATCCAACGACGTCTGCGCCTCGGCCAACTCCTCCAGATGCCAGAACAGAAAGTTCCAGATCAACGACATCAACACCCCCACCGCAGCGCACCACACCAGAAACACCACGCAATGCGGTGCCAGCAGCATGCGGCCCACATTCCGCACAATCGCGGTCGGATGGCGGACCGTGTGCACGTTTCGCAGCCCGGCGCCGGCCACCAGCAGATCGGCCGCCACGCAGGCGAGCATCAGATAGAAGGCGGCGCTGTAGTCCTTGACCAGCTGCTGCTCGCCCGAAGAGTAGTCGAGGAGCACGCCGGTCAGCAGCGAGACCAGAGCGAAGCCGACGGAGCCCCAGAGCCGCTGGCGGCCGAATAGATACGGATTATCGCCGAGCAGAGTGTAGCACACGGCGAAGCTGAGCGCCTCGACGACGGCGATGCCGGCAACGGCGAGCAGCATGCATGTGGCGAAGAGCCAGAGCTGGGCGGGCAGGTGGGAGCTGGATTCTGAAGATTCAGGAGTTTGATGCTGGCCGAGCAAGTGTTGGACGTTGGCATTGTCGCAGGTGCCGATGCAGTAGCTATGGTCAGTGTCGCAATCGTAGTTGGAGGTTGCATTGCTGAGGATATCGAGGAGCAGGCAATTGTCGTTGGGTTGGTTGTCGTGTCGGATGTGATCGAGGTCTATCAGCATTGATTTAGCTGAAGGTACTCGATCACATGAAATCTAGAATGTAAATTCAATGTGAGAACATGAACATTGTTTCCAACAGAGAACTTGCCGTACACAGCATGGAATCCGCTTGGCCTCGGAATTTTTGTAGCTGGCTCAACAAGCACAGGTCACTGGCTTCGGTTGCAGGGTTTCCATCAGGGCAATATTGTAGCAACTCGGTTGTTTGGTTGTGGAGGCAATTGTATTCAAAATGCAGATCAGTAGGCAGTGGTTTGATGAATCGTATGCCGAGGAAAGAACACGCCATGACGATCTGCATGATGATGATGAGAGCCTTGCGCATGTGGAATCTGTGGAATATTGACGTTAGTAAGAACTTACAAGTATCTTCAATCGAATCTTCGTACTTGTCGGCGATGTAACCAAACATAAGACGGGATATCAGGCCGGCAAATGGAAGCACGGTGTAGACCATGCCAACGATGACCGTCGAGAAGCCCAGCTGTCGTGCGTAAACCGGCATAAACGGTTGGATTGGTGCCGTTGCTACTTTTTTCAAGAAATAATGAAATCAGTTCAAGATATGAAAGAGTATAACCTAACTTACCCGCACTAACGAAAAAGAAATGAGCCTTCATCGGCACGAGTTTGCGATTGATTCGCCATATTGAAGATGATTCTGCTGTCGTTATTTCAGACATCTTTCACTTCTGCTGCTGCTGCTGCTGCTGATCTGACAATGCAACTAGGTATTTGGCTGTGCAGTGTCGATAAGCTTTCGCGAAAAAATACACATGTTTTTATTTGTTCAGCATATACTCTGCAGTCTTCGGTCTATCTCTGAGTATAAACAACAGGTATTTCCATAAACCAAGTCGAAATAAACTTGACAATTGATAAGATAAACAATGACGTCTACACATTCGAAAGTGGGAATGGTAATTGAACACGTTGTCATCTGCTAACTTGTATTGTTTAAAATGCTTGCGACGATGAATAAAAAAAGCTTTATTACACTTTTTTTTATAACTTTTCGACTATCAAATACCACTATGTACTTAATAATTGCCGATTTAACATTATCCTATCTCTAAAACTATATTATTAGTCATAATGTTTCCTACATTCTTACACTATCTCACACCTTCCCAGCACTTCGTTTCTGTACATCCCCATCTTCGCTTATCTCCTCGGCCGCCCGCTCCTCATCAGCCTTCAATATCTCCACATTTGTGTCCCGATCACGAGCCGCCACCTCCGGATGCTCGGTCGCTCGCTCCACCTCCGGATACAGGCGCGCTAGCACCAACCGCACGAACACATGCAGCGCACTCATCGCCAGTGCTGCGCAGCCAAACCAACGGAACGTCGGACCGCTGCCGAGACGCTGCATGGCGACGCCACCGATTAGGCCGCCAATCGTCACACCGACACCCTCGAAGATGGCACCGGCGATGCTCTGCGGTAAGATTAAGAAGTTATGGTTAGTTGGGAAATGTTATGATTCCACCGAGGTTCCCTCTCACCTGCACCGTTGCCTCCGCTCCTCCTGGCGCCACACGACTCGCATACGACGACATGGTGGCCAAAAACACACTATAACTTCCCTGCATCGCGCCAATCGGCAGCACCCACCACGGATTCCGCACCGCTGAGTACAACAACAACCGCACACCCAACGCGGCCAGCACCAGGCTCATCGCATTGCCATGCCCGATCTTCCGCAGCAGCGCTCCCGACGCAAAGAACCACGGAATCTCACCGCAAAACATCTGCACCACCATCGTCAGACCCTGCAGCGTCTTCATGTGCGCCGCAACGCCCCCCGCACAATCCTCGCCCTTTGTCGCATCCGCCTCCGCCAACTCTTCCATATGCCAGAACAAAAAGTTCCACACCAGCGACATGAAAACCCCCACCGAAGCGCACCACACCAGGAACACCACACAATGCGGTGCCAGCAGCATGCGGCCCACATTCCGCACAATCGCGGTCGGATGGCGGACCGTGTGCACGTTGCGCAGCCCCGCTCCGACGACCAGCAGATCGGCCGCCACGCAGGCGAGCATCAGATAGAAGGCAACGCTGTAGTCCTTGACCAGCTGCTGCTCGCCGGACATGCGATCGAGCAGCACGCCTCCGAGCAGCGAGACTAGGCCGAAGCCGACGGAGCCCCAGAGCCGCTGGCGGCCGAAGAGATGCGGATTGTCGCCCAGCAGGCCGTAGCAGACGGTCAGGCCGAGCGTCTCGACGACGGCACTGCCGGCAACGGCGAACACCATGCAGGTGGCGAAGAGCCAGAGCTGAGGTGGGAGTTGGGATGTTCCGGCATCCTCGGGGGTTTGGTGCTGTCCGAGCAGGTGTTGGATGTTGGAATTGTCGCAGGTGCCGATGCACTTGCTGTGATCGTCGAGGCACTGAGCGATCGAGGAATTCTGGTAGATATCAAAGAGTAGACATTCGTTGTGCTCGGCGACGTTGCGAATGTGGTCGAGGCTGACTTGGATATTGTTTGGCGTGGATGATGATTGGTTACAGGACATCTGGAATCATGTATTGTAAGTCTGTCCAAAAGAGATCTCGAATTATCTTACCGTACACTGCATATGATCCTCTGGCCCACGATACGTCTGCAGTTGGCTCAACAAACACTGACGACTGGTCGCCTCATCCGGATCGCTACCGTGCGGACAAAATTGCAGCTGCTCGAAGGCAGCAATTCGGTCGCATTGGTATTCAAATTCCAGGTTTGTTGGGATCGGTTTGATGTATTTTATGCCGAGAAAAGCACCTGCCATCAGCATGTGCATGATGATGATGAGGCTCTTGCGCTTGTGGAATCTGCAATATTATAAACGTCTCATTAGTATACTGATTTTGAAGCATTATTGACGATGTATACTTGTCCGCAATGTAACCGAAGGTGACCCTCGAGAGCAGAGCAGCATACGGCAGAATTGCATAGACAATGCCGACGACGACCGTCGAGAAGCCCAGCTGCCGAGCGTAGACGGGCATAAAGGGGTTAATTGGTGCCGATGCTGAAACGAACAAGTACTCTATTATAGTAGTTTCCTCAGACATCCCCATTCAAATCGAACGTACCCGAACTGGTGAAAAAGAAATGGGCCTTCATCGGCAACAATTTGCGATTGATTTTCCATATTGATGAGGACGCTGATGAGGCTGGTTCTGCTGCTGACATTTTGCCTTTGATGCAGCTGCTGCTAGCCCAATTATACGGATTGGGTGTGTTGCTAGCTAATCGACCTGATACTGATTGCGATGTCGATGCGTCGGTTGCCGAAAAGCTGATGATGTGTGTTGACTGCGACCGGCGACAGCTGAGAATATATGTACAGGTATTTATTTGTATATGCTCGACGGTCGTTGGTGTATCTGCGAATTTGGGAATTGGCAATTGTGCAGTGCAAGACAATCGATTGGAATTATCTATTTCACTTGAGATAAGCGATAGGGAGAAGATGGTTTTATGAGGCATTGACATTGAATGGCGTCTGGGTTTCAACAGATTAGCAGATTAGCATTAATATGGTGTATTTATAACATCATCATAAAAATATGGATTTCATGAAATGGCACTATCCTATAATACACTCCTGAAATAGTATATACGCTTGCACATGGAAGTAAATTCACTTTGCCAAACTAAACAAACTATCTGACGTGACATAGATGATCAGAGTTTGTATGCGTAATTCGTGCGGATGTTTCAATTATCCATTTATAATTCAGTTATCTTCTCTGAAGCGAGCTCCCCGCATACTCACTACAATCGCTTTCAATTTCGAAATATCCTGAGCTGAGAAGAACTTGGCATTCGCATGAATTCTATACTTGCAATATGACCGAACGCTTGAAACCCGCCAGGAACTGCTGCTTCTGTTGTTCGTTGTGTAGACGCTGAAGCTATGTAGATACTAATCTCTGCGGGAATGCGCCCGGCTTTAGTGTGTTCACGTGCTGAAGTAGGTGGACGTCGTCGACTCCAACCCGTTCGACTTAGGACAATTTCTTGGTCTAATTTACGAGCTTGGCACAGCGCTGGTACACTAACACACTGGCACTCTCCAACCGATCCGGCGAATCCGGTTGGCGGAGGCACAAGCGATATCCCTATTTATATATGTTCGTTCGTGGGATGTTCCAAAAGTATACGTTTACTATATGAAATAATTTTTTGGAATTGAAATTTTCTCGATTAATAGCATATATGCAGGAGTACAAGTTTCATCAAAATATTTCAAGTTATATGATCAACAACTAGTACTCGGTGGAGGCCCTTCTAAGTATTGAAGTAAAGGTACAAGTTGTGCAGTTAAGGCACAAAGTTATTGTTATTTGTTATTTATTGATATTGATATTAATGTACAACAGCAAATAGTTTTGCTTGGTACATTACGGCGTGATATGCAAATTGTAGCATTAATTAGCATTTGCTTCTTATAACATTACAAAGTTTCGTTACAGCTTAAAAATATAGTATGAACAATATAAATATGAATATAACAGAATGTATAATATAATTGAGGTTAACAAAAACTGCTATCGGCCTCTG